>JAWNNV010000970.1:0-19077 GCA_035044485.1 Scaptomyza reducta
ATTCCCTTGCATACAGGTATGTCAATAATTTTGGAACACATTTGGCCAATACTTGTAGTGCCTTTTAAAAATGTATCTACATTATTCCAAAAGGTTTTTAAGTCCAATGAGGCCACTATCGTTCATTCCGATACTGATAATTGAGTTGTTCGAATTCTTTAGAAAAATAAATAAATAAATATAGAAATATATAATATAAACCGAACTTAGTTATGTTTATCGATTGCGCCAATGTAAGCAGCAATAGAAACAACATAAGCAACATAACCAACATCGTTGTAGTTAAGGAGCAGATATAAATCTGTCTCATTTTCTTGGGAAGTGGGCTTTCATTTGATTGGAATTATCCACAGGGTGCTTGTGGGTGGGTGGGTTCGTTTTCATTAAATAGAGGAGCTACGTGCTGAATTTCCCTCTTTAAGATTCCTTTGAAGGCTTTAACATCGACAACCCTCACAAAATGGTCTTTTTCTTGGTAAACTCGAACGATTCTAGACAAGGGTCATTGTAAGACTGAAGTGTTGTCTTCTTTTAGTAGAACCAGAGCTCCTTCTTTGATATTAGATTTCGATCTTCGCCACTTTTGAAGTTGCTGCCACTATTGAAGGTATTCATGAGACAAATTTTAATTTAGACACTGCTGCCATCGACGTACAATTTAAGAACTTGGAAATTATGTCCGCTGATTAGACGTTGTTAATTCTTATTTTATAATTTAATCAACGAAGTCAGGAAATTGTTTTATTTATTTGTGGCTTCAAAAGTTCAGTCTTACAATTTTGGGTGTTCAATCGGAACATAATGACGCATAATGATTAGCGCAGTTAACACTATTTAATTGCGTTGATGGAGAATGTTGCAATTAATGTAAATTAAATGCAACGTGTTTATAATCTTCGCAGATGGTAGCGCCTGACTAGATGTAAATGTGGCAGAATAGTTGACATTCTGTAAAAGTATGTCGGCGAAACTTTGTACGTAGAAGCCAGTAGAAGGTGGAAATGGCATACGTTACGCTAACGGCGAAAAGAAGAAGAATGACGAGAAGAAAAAGGACGAGGTATTACTCAAACAACAAAAACTGAGTGTGTTCATTTTGCGAGTCAACCCGATATGAACAACTGAGTGAAGTAGCAGACATCATAGGTATTTTCTTATAAATTGTGTATTTATTGTTACTTGGCACTTGAAGGAATCGCTGAAAAACCCTGTGTGTTTTCATATATTGAATTTTGTTTTTATTTGGACTCATCAATAGCTGTTTTCCTATATGAATCCTATATTTATTTCTTACAATAAATTGTTTTCTATTTTATTACAATATTTTTATTCTCCTCTTATTACGCTAACAAACAAAATTATTTAATTCACTCTAATTGAAACTCATATTTACCTTACCAACAGACATTTGGTCCAACCTAATGGAACATATGCATAATTATAGACATATAGAAATAATAGAAAGTTTGTACCTATAGCGCTTCTGTTACTCTAACTATGCTATCCATAACCCTTTTCGGTTCTTATATGCAAAATATAACGATCTTTCCTATATAATACATAGTGCCACTCCTATTTGCTGTAAAAAACTAGTCTTGTGTCATCTTCGCGATCTTCGAGCCGGGAGGTGGGTCGCTTTGTGCTTGGGTTCGCGCGTTAATGCTTGGAATCATTAGGCCACTTGAATGTACTTCCCGTTAGTACATCTACGTCCATTAATATTAATAATAACAACACCAATATAGTTTCAATGAAGTATAAAGCTTTGGTTAGAAAATATTTAAAACAATAGAGAGAGATTTCTCCATAGTTTATAAGCACTTACATGTGTACGTTGCTCCGACGGTGAAAGGCCTTCCAGCGAGAGAGTTCATCGTTGCTTTTAATGGTTTTCTTTTTTGTAAATTTAATTAAATTAATTTATTTTGTCACTTAACATATTTTCCAATCAAACTCTCTAATGAAGAGAACGAACGATGTAAAATAAGTATGAAGTTGTGCGCTAAATACAGAAAAACAGAGCGCTATGGATTTTAAGGGTGTATCGTTTTCTGCACTGCACTCATGACTTTACATATATACTAGATATAATAATACATATTTTAGAAAAAACTTTTATAAGAAAAATAGTCGCTGCTTATTTTTTTAAATGCTAGTCAGCTGTGGACGAAGTTAAAAATAAGAAGTTATGCCCAAATAACGTTATACTGCCTTCTTATCTCGAGGAACTGGAAAATTCTCTACCGCTGACGTCTTTTCTTCTGAATGTTTTATTTCTGACTCCTGTGCAACGTTTAAGACTTTCTGCAATTTCTTAACACTTTCCTCTTCGTCTTCTGAGGGAATTATTATATCGTCAATATATAAAAATATCGTACTTTCATCGATCAACTTTCTCAGAACTGCAAAAATATACCTCATAAATACAGCAGGGGAAATATAAATTCCAAAGGGAACGATACAGAATTCGTACTGGCCAGTAGGTGTTACGAACGACGTATACTTGCGGTAATCCTCCTGTACTGAGGCATGGAAAACAATTTTGCAGCTTGGGTAAAACATCGTCAATCAAAACCATTGGAAAATTATCATTATCATGAAGCTTTCGATAATCGTAACATAGCCTTTTAGTGCCATCTTTCTTCGACAGTAACACAATAAAATAATATTCTGAAACGCTATTTCGAATTATCCCTTTTTCAACCAATCTCTGATTTGCTTATCAACTGGAATTTCGACGGAGAGGATTATTTTCATACATTTTAAAATAATGTTTAACTGCGCAATATCAACTACTGGAGTTAACTTGTTACTAATATCGACTGATAATAACTGTTAAAAAGCGCTTTGTAATTTCAGACTGTTCGTTTTGTTTACGTATTGTTGATGAAGATATGTATAAATTTAAGTTTACTTATAAATTTGAGTAATGTATTTAGTATTGAATATACTTTTGTTATTTTCGAGAGCTAGAAAGATACTATATCAGTTTTAACCCGACCTAACAGCGAATGGAATTTGAAATTTATGATATAAATCTAAGCAATTTTTCAATAATAAATAATATTAGTGTTTAATATCACTCAGAAAATGTTTTAATTAATTGATGTGAAGTATATTTTGGAGTTTGGATGCGGACAACTATATAAAGTGAACAAGCCGGTTAATATATAGTTTTGACCCAACCACCAGGTAACTAAAACCAACATGGTCCTTCGAACTATTTGACTGGCATAAACACAATATTATTATTATTATTGGACGTAGATGTACTAAAGACAGTGCAGTCAAGTGGCCCAATGATACCAAGCACCGGCTTCTTAACCACGCAGACCCAAGCATAAAGCGACCCACCTCCAGCCCAACCGATCGGGCGCACCGCGTAGAGTGCGGTTACGAAGATCGCAAACATGTAGACAGATGACAGTTTTTAGTGAGCAAGTAGGAGGGGCACTATGTATTAAGTAGGAAAGATCGTTATATAAAGCACATAAAATCCGAAAGGGTTATGGATAGCATAATTATAATAAAAAGTTTGAAGAGATATAGGTAAAAAATTTCTAGTATTTCTGATTGGAACTGCAAAGCTAATTTGGTTTATTAATTCAGAGCAATCAATTTCTCCATTAATTAGTTTGTGGAGAAAGGTTATTCCAAGCATTGTTCTACGATCAGAAAGAGAAGGAAGATTTTCTACCGTAAAATTCTACTATGATAATAAAGTAAATTAATATTATTATCCCAGTTAAGGACCCGAAGAGCAAAGAGCAGAAATTAAACGTTTTTTCCAAAAGTTTAAGTTTATGATTTAAAAGGAAGTGATTTACAGAGTCGAAAGCCTTACTGAAATCAGTGTAAATAACATCAGTTTGTATTTTATCTTCAAAGCCCTTAATATCAAGTGATGTGAATTTTAGAAATCTAGTAGTGTTAGATATTTGTTTCATGAATCCGTGCTGGGACGGTGAAATCAAAACATTACAAAGATGTTGAAGATGAGAGGTTATTAATTGCTCAAAAATCTTAGGAATAGCAGACAACTTGGAGATACCCCTATAATTTTGAGCATTAGATTTGTTTCTTTTTTTATGCAAAGGAATAATATATTACTCCGTGAAAATTTTTGGGAAAGAGCATAAGTCCACGGACAAACTAAACAATTTGTGAAAAGGCTTTGATTTTTAAGGATTGTCAACTCTTTGGTAAACCACACAGGTTTGTTAGACCTGTTGGGCTTCCCATAAGGGACACACAAATCTAATAAATAATCTAAAGTGTTATGAAAAATACTGATGGCCACGTCCAATTTATCAGACCCGTAGAGGAGAGACTAGTCATTCATGGATAAAAAGTTTTGCAAAATCGGTTTTCCGATTCTCGGCTACGGGTAACAGATGAAGAGGCCGGATCCAAAAAAAAAAAAAAGATCTAGCATTTTACTACAATTCATACGTGAATTTGAATAATATCCTATGGTGATTCCGAAATTTACTCAGGCGCGGATAGGGGGATATTATGTTCCGTAGGCATGTTAGGATCGTGTTGTTGAATTAACTCAACACTACCAACCTCCATAGAAACCAAATGATCGGGATACGAAGATACAACTTCCACTGGAGAAGTTTTATTTTCATTTCGTATCCCGACAGAATTTAGAGAAGGGACAGAAAGTGATTTTAAATATTTAAATTTATATTTCTCGGATCAACATTGCTTAGAACGCTTTCAGACATTTTTGGATCCAAAGACAACACAAAATTGGGCCTTTTGCGTTTGGGAGATTTATTCGTGAGAATTTTCCCATTGAGATTCTTCTCAACCGCCGAGATATTTTCACACAGTTTTTTAAGCTGTCCGAAAATACCATCAACGCCCAGTTGAAACCTCGTAAAACCCGCAATATCCCTTTTCCGTTCCAAGCATGACCAACAAGGCCACTCAAGGTTAGTCGTGGCTAATAGGTCAGTTATTCTGCCAGTTAATCCAGCACATTTTTCATGTGCCACATTTGGACATATCCAACAGCCAATAAAGCCCATTTTTGTATTGGGTCGGACCTGGCAGTTTTTAGAACAGCAGATACAATCAGACAAATGACAATGAACTTTAAAAATAATATAGTTAATTAATTATTTTCGAGATGAGATAACCGCAACAGATAGTTTTGGAAATTGAAAAATTTTAAATTTAAGTAGTTTTTATGAAAATAGAAAAGAGTTGGGTCCACTCTAGACAAGCTGTTTACAAGTTGACTACACAACAATTTCTACTTACAAGACAAATCAAAATGTAACGGCGCGAGCTCGATGACCGAAAACCCAACAACAACGAAATAAACTTACCGCGACCAACACCAATAAAAACTGTTGTTTGCACTTAGAGCACAAGCAGCACCGCAGAAAATATAATTGAGCGCGAGAGTAAAACACAAATGCAACAAAAATAGAGTCAACGAAACAATCTGAGTAATGAAAGCAAAATGCTTGTACGGCAGATTGTTCTTTTTTTTTGCCACTTTCGCGCTAAAAGTGCAAATAAGTTATTAATTTTAATGTTTTCTTTGTGTTTACACAACCATCGAAACACAAAATCACAACACTTTTATTTGCACAAAGTTAGGGGAAATAAAAACTGAAAAAACACACAAAAAACGAAAATATAGCGAAGCGGAAAAAAAACACGTCCGTTGCGTTACAAGCAAAGCGATCGATGATTATGGTCCCTATAATGGAGTTGTGGAGAAATTCACAAAAGTAAAAGACCGCATCAGACAGTAACTGTGAATATGTATATGCAAACTGACTAAACATACATGCATATTGTGTGTATACGAAAATTACTAGGTACATGCATTTGCACACAGCCATGTACGTGCGATCGCCCAAGTATTGTGAGTGTGTGTATACGAAACTGACTAGATATACAAGTAACGATTGTTAATTTCATTTATAAGAAAATATAACACCACGTCACAGCATTGTATGTTTGGTTGGATGTTATGTAGCTGGCAGATACAACAATGTTGTGTAGCTGCTATGAGTAGATATGCGTAGCTCAGCAGCTCTTATTTCTTAAGTCATTAAACATCGAGGTTCGATTGAATTAACGAACACGACACCACGAGCACTTGCTCTTAAGTCACGCAGAAAATCAAAAAGACTACAGCAGGAGATGACTGAAGACGAAAGTACATTGGTGGACGAATTTGCTGCGTAGTACAACAATACTGTGATTCATGTAGCGAATTTCCGCACAGTGCGACTACAATGTGAAACAGGCATCGGCTTCATCGCAGAAAGACATACAATCGATGACATCACAACGCTGATGAGTCGGTTAGTGGACAACCGCCAAGACAAAAAGTTGAAAATAATTATACTAACAATCTTCATTGTATTGAAACGTTATTGGCACGACAAGCTAGAACTACCAACATATGCAGGCGATCCAATGGATTGGCCAATATTTTATGCGGAGTTCATGAACAGTACAGAAATCTGTAAATTTACTAAATATGAGAATATAAATCGTTTAAGAAAAGCATTGACAGGTCGAGCTAGATAATCAATTCAAGCACTATTACTATTGACACAGAATGTTAACAGCTTACAGCTTACATCCCACCAATAAAATACGATAAAACGGATAGGCTTATAAAGTTAAATGATGTTCTTACTAATTTAATTCATACTTTGTCGTCACTAGAGGAAAATGATCATTTACGAAGTGATTGAAAAAGTACCTTTGTCACGGAGAATTGCCTTTATCCAGTATTATCAAGAATCTAACAGTAATGACCCGAAAATATTTCTTTATATGGATTGGAAAAAAGCCTAAAGCCGCTCAATATGTAGGTTTTGGGCAAAACCCATTTCTTCTCCAGAAGATTTATACCACCCAACGTTGGAGGTGTAGATCGATAGAAGGCATTTAAGCCGAGTTCGTCAATTTCGGAAGACCGATTTTACAAAACTTACTCAGCTTTTATCCCTGACTGACTGGTCCCCACTCTACGGGTCTGACAATTTGGACGTGGCAATCAGTATTTTTTATAACACTTTAAACTCATTACTAGACTTGTGTGTCCCTTATGGTAAGCCAAACAGGTCAAATAAACCTGTGTGGTTTACCAAAGAGTTGACAATTCTTAAAAATCGAAAATCTAAACTCTACAAGAGTTTTAGAAAATCCAGCTCTTCGTTAGCTTATTCTGCATACTTGATTGCTCGTTCCAGTTTCTCAGTCCTCAATAACCAGTGTTATAGGAATTACCTGGCTAGGTGTAGACTACAGTTTCAGCAGGAGCCGAAAAGGTTTTTTGATTTCGTTAATACGAAGCGCAAGTCATCGACACTTCCATCAAACATATATTTTGATGAAATGAAAGCCAACTCAGATCAGGCCATTGCCGATCTGTTTGCTGAATTTTTTCAAACGACTTACAGCCCTTGTTTTCAACCAGTCGTCGTGCCTTACCCCTATCAGATAATTGGCTCTAATTGCATTTTTGTACCGGAAATCACAGAGAGTTCCCTACTTTGTGATCTTCAGATTATTAAGCCAACATTTTCTCCAGGACCCGATGGAGTACCAAGCTGTGTGCTTAGGTACTGCGCTCAGGGCCTTTCAAAGCCTTTGCACAAATTGTTTAGTTTGTCCGTGGAGTTATGCTCTTTCCCAAAAATTTGGAAAGAGTCATATATTATTCCCTTGCATAAAAAAGGAAACAAATCTAATGCTCAAAATTATAGGGGTATCTTCAAGTTGTCTGCTATTCATAAGATTTTTGAGAAAGTAATAACATCTCATCTTCAACATCTTTGTAAATCTATGATTTCACCGTGCCAGCACGGATTCATGAAACAGAGATCTACCACGACTAACTTGCTAGAATTCACATCATTTGTTATTAAAGGCTTTGAAGATAAAATGCAAACTGATGTTATTTACACTGATTTCAGTAAGGCTTTCGACTCTGTAAATCACTTCCTCTTAATTTATAAACTTAAACTTATGGGCTTTCCTAATAATCTTATTCTTTGGATTAAAGATTATTTAACTTTTCGAACTCAGAGAGTCTTTTTTAATGACTCAGTTTCCAAAGCGGTTCAGGTCACTTCTGGTGTTCCACAAGGAAGTCATCTTGGACCGTTATTATTTACTCTATTCATAAACGACCTTCCGTCCGTAATAAATCACTCTCGGGTGCTGATGTATGCCGATGATGTAAAATTATGCATGTCGGCTGCAACTCTTCTGTCTGGTCAAAATCTGCAAAACGACTTAGACAACTTTCAAAATTGGTGCAGAGTAAATTTATTGCATCTCAATTGCAGTAAATGTAAAGTTATGTCTTTTTATAGACGAATGCCCTTTTTTAATACATATATTCTGGATAACCAACCACTTGATCGGATTGGATGGGTTGAAGATTTGGGTGTCTTAATGGACCCAAAGCTTAAGTTTGACAAGCATATATCTTCAATAACAAATCGAGCGTCAAGTGCCTTGGGTTTCATAAAGCGCTGGTCGAAGGAATTCGACGACCCCTATATTACTAAAACTCTGTATATGTCTCTTGTACGACCTATCCTCGAATATGGATCTTGTATATGGTATCCCAAATACAGGATTCATCAGGATAGAATAGAATCAGTGCAAAAACAATTCCTACTCTTTGCACTTCGGGGGCTTAATTGGGACAATAACCTTAACTTACCTTCCTACCATAGTAGACTTTTACTAATAAATCTTCCTTCTCTTTCTGATCGTAGAACAATGCTTGGAATAACTTTTTTCCATAAACTAATTAATGGGGAAAGCCAAATTAGCTTTGCAGTTCCGATCAGAAATACTAGAAATTTCTTACCTATATCTCTTCAAACTTGTTATTCTAATTATGCTATCCATAACCCCTTTCGGATTTTATGTGCTTTATATAACGATCTTTCCCACTTAATACGTAGTGCCACTTCTACTTGCTCTCTTAAAAAACTAGTCTTGTGTCACTTGTCTATATGTTCGCGATCTTCGTAACCGTACGCTACGCGGTGCGCCCCTCGGTCGGATGGGCGGGAGGTGGGTAGCTTTGTGCTTGGGTCCGCGCGTTAACAAGCCGGTGCTTGGTATCGTTGGGCCACTTGAATGTACTGTCCGTTAGTACATAAACGTCCAATAAAAAAAAAAATAATAAAAAAATCAAATCCAAAGAATTGAAACTGACTATTTCTGATGAATCGCCTCAGCCAAAGATGAATAATTTTGTCACTTTCGTAACGTACATTTTTGAAAAACTTTAATTCATGTTCGTACCAGTATGCACAGCAGAAAATACTTATAGGTCAAGACAATTGGTATTTAATATTTACACGCAATTTAAAAGAAGAATCTTATAAGGGTATAACAAGCAGTAAAACATTACTAGGTTTTGTTGTACACGGAAACATAAATTTAGACAGAAAATTAAATCAATATCATACGTTCTTTGTAAATGAGCATAATTACGATAGACAAAATGACAGGGACGACACAAGCATTATACACGACCTCGTAAAATCCTATTGGACTGTTGAAAATGAATTAACTGCTTCAGAAGATAAACCAATATCAATAGACGATAAAAGATTTTTGCATATTATGGATATAACCTGTAGTGCGCTTGTCCCAAATATTTTTATAGAATTATGTCTAAAGTTGTGACATGTTTTTTTTTAAACATAGTTTAGTTTTTGGCTTGCGCCATCTATAGTTAAACAGCTGATTAAGTTGCTCTCTCCTAATTAGAGCAACACTTGCAATTCTCGAGCCGAACTCGATCGCGAGATGGAGCCTGGTCCAAGATGAATGGTGGAATCGCTCTCTTTTTCATCTAACCGTCGGGATGGTCGGTCGACACCCAAAAATTCTCACTGCAACGTTTCTTTAAAAGCGTGAAAACCGCGTGGCATATATTTAATTTATGTTAATAATGTTGAGTAAAAGTTATTCATTAATTAAGCCTTATGGTTCCGCTGTTCCTCTTTAAAACAAATTCTGCCGCCGTCGCCGTATAAATCACCGATCAATACATCAAAGAAAAAATATGCTGATAACCCGCAAGTGCTGGACCACGCGGAGTTTTCAACCTTAACCGCATGGGTAAACGTGATAAAGGTCACAGTCCCGACCAGACAATGTGCCGCTATTCTATATAAGAACAAGTGAAAAATAATACCCCTACAAACTGAAAACATTAGACAAACAAACAAAAAAAAAACTATGCCGCAACATGACCACGAGGAGTTTTGAACCTCGATCGCCAGGGTTGAAGTGATAAAGGCCACAGCCGACCAGACAATGTGCCGCGATTCTACACAATGAAAAGTGCAAAATAATACCATCAAAAAAAAAAAAAAAAATTGGAAAAAAATAAAAGGCACGAAAAAAAAACCTATGGAAATAACCCGCTGCAACCGAACCACGCGAGGAGACGAACCCTAACCTCACACCCCGGACTAGATGCGCAGGATGCCCTCAGCAACCCCGCCAAGGCTAACATCAACCAACACCGATCGAAACAGAACCCGATTTTTTTTTATACCCTTAACCCATTGAAAATGGGTAAAAAGGGTATAATGGTTTTGTGCAAAAGTATTTAACAGGCAAAAGGAAGCATCTCCGACCCCATAAAGCATCAACAGCCGAGTCTATATATGTCCGTCTGTTCGTCCGTATGTATGAACGCGTCGATCTCAGAGACTATAAGAGCTAGAGACCCCAGATGTGATACATAACCTCGCCTACTCCCCGCGCAGAACAAGTTTGTTTTAAATTTTCGACAACTCTTCCCGTTTCCGATATACACATGTGATCGATAACAACAAAATCTTGAAATTGGAAAACTTGTTGATGCAGTTTGAAAGATTAGACTAAATAATGACAATCTGTGAAAATTATTATTGAAATCGGTTGAGAAACACCGGAGATATGGAGTATTGAAATTAGGAAGGTATGTATTATACACATACTCACACATAATTGCAAGCACTGACTGTATGCGTAAATTATAGGGTTAGGGTATAGTCAAGTCGGGATTTCTCGACTAGAGCCTTCTTACTTGTTGTAAATAATTTTATAAGAATAAGTTAACTATCTATTTTCCAAAAGTCATATGCAAATTAAAGTAAAGTAAAGTCAAGTGGAAAAACGGTTAAATAACTATGGATGAGTTAAAATAATTAGCTAATAATATAAAGCAATACAATACAAAAAAAATAATAATATAATTTCATAGTGCTAACACATTTACTTAGTTATAAGTAAACAAAAAACCACCACCTTTTTCGATGCAGCTCACTACAACGACGTCGAGGCGACAAAGTAAGTGCATCCCTTTTTATTATCTATTATTTTTATTTAACTTTAATCAAGTGATTGAGTGATTCGGTGGTAAAGAAAAAAAAATATATATATATAATGATTCTTTTACTTTTGTTATTGTACTAAAAATCTTATCTAAAGCCGCTCCCAAAAAAAAGAAGAAGAGTGAAATACAGAGAGCTTGCGCCGTTAGCAGCTTTGCATATGCTGTGTATTCCATCAACCCGTGTATTTTTTCGGGAGTCATGCAGCGGACTACTAGAAGTAGGATGATTTAGTAGATCGTTTTTGTTTAGGGATCATCTCGTAAATGTTAATGTAGGATTATGTTGATCATGGTAAGGTGGGCAACAGCTGTGACAACTAAATCTGTCCAGCGCAGCCAAACGGCAAACGAGGAGTGTCGCCTTCCGCGCCTGATATGAGAAAAATCGCGAATCTTCCTTTTCCTCACCCGTTCCCCCCAATTTAGTCGAATTACTATGGTACGCACGCTATTTTTTTATTAATGATTGTGAGCATCGCGAGACTGTAGTGCAAGAAAAATAATTTTGGTAACCTGCTCTTTCTACCGATAATACAGCTGAAGCCTGCGAGTGCACCCCTTTTTGTAGTACACAATAACACCCACTCGTTCCTCAACGTAACATGCTACAGTGAATTAAATGGCGCCCAACATGGGCCCCGAACGTTCGTTCGGCACCCGAATGTCTAGTTCGGTTAACCCTAACCTCAGGTAGAACAAGTGCCCAATTCTGACACTTACCATACCGTAGTGGTTCGATACCGCTTCTAGTTTTCTAAGCTATTGTTTATTGTAATTAAACTCAGGATGTGTTTTAACTTTAATTGGTTATAACTCCGCTGTCTAAAGCTAATTTTCTGGTTTAATTATTATGTGCAAATATCAAAAGTTGATTATTGAATTTTCGGAGTATTGAGCTGCAGTCATCCCTTTTAATTATTTACACATAACCATAATTAAAGTCCCTCTAACCCTTCTTATTCGTTAAACTTCCAAATTCCTGCTGAACAAGGATAAGTATGCCATTATATATAATTTACGCCGCGGAATGACAGAGAGTTAATGAATTTTCCGTTTTCTTGCTTTGATTATTAAGGTGCATGTGTCAAAAGTTGATTATTGAATTTGCGGAGTATTGAGCTGCCAGTCATCAAGCTTAATTGTTGGCAACATCGTGTGGGCACAATTTTCACCGATCGTGTTTGCAAACAAAGTCTGACTCAACTGACCTCTGCGTCAACAGAAAATCTTAGTCCCACAGCGCCATCCACTTCCAATTCAGGCGGCCCAGCTCCCTTCAATCCTTACAGACTAGAACGCAAGCGAGACGAGATAGAGATTTTGACCAAATTCAAATGCGCAACGCAGAGGAAAACAATATGTCACAGAGCTCAGCAAATATACAGCAAGACCTATCAAATATGGCTGAGTAGATCCAACAATCGATAGCTGAAGGCTTAAGATTGGCCATGGTCGAGCAGTCTAGACTTATTACGAGCAGTTTAGCCGACCAGACCAATAGACTAGTACAAGCTACAGCCGATAGTCTACGAGCCAGTCCCACAGAAAATTTAGCTCATATCTCTCCAGTGTAAAGGCAACCTGACGTAGAGCCTCAGACAATGGAGCAATTTCTTCGGTTGCCCATAGCAATGCAACCAAATTCCGGAATTGCTCAAAGTCAATCAGCAAGAAACTCTGAAGCATTCCATAATTCACCCCATTCGGGAAACCATGTTAGGTCGTATTCCGCAGAAGTCGCGCCTAGTAGAGTGGAAGTAGGTTCAGGTATCCGGCCTGATCGAGTAAGTCAAATAATGGCCAATTGGAAAATTCGCTTTACTGGAAAGGCTACCATGACCATTGATGACTTTATTAATCGGGTAGAAGCTTTGACAAAACAGACCTTAGACGGAAATTTTGATCTGACCGCCAGATATGCTAGCAAATTGTTCGATGGTAGCGCCAGTGAGTGGTACTGGCGATATCACAAAAGCGTATCAGAGGTTTACTAGCCAGACTTTTGCGCAGTTCTGCGCGGCCAATTTAAAGACGATCGTACGAGAGGTACATAAGGACCGAGATTGAACGTCGTAAACAGAGACCAAATTAATCGTTTGACGATTTTTATGGCGTGATAGCTTCTTTAGCTACCAGACTGTCCGAACCCATGTCGGAAAAATATCTTTTTCTATGGCTGTGGAAAAGCAGATACATACAAATATAGTTGCAGTAACCTCCGAAAAGTGCACGCAGACCGTTGATCAGCAAAGCTACCAACACGGACTAGATCAGCAATTAGCTGAAACGTCCATTCAACCAGACATTCCGACTCCCCCTGATTTACGTTTTAATATCTTCTGCCTGTACATTCTTTTGCACAAAACCATTATACCCTTTGTTTAGAGGAGGCACTTTTTTGTGATCACCTATGTATGTATGTTTGATTTTAACTATATGTGACAATGTTATGCTAGCGCGCAACCGTAGCAGACGAGAGGTAAAAAGCGATAGATGAAGAAGAGATAAAGCTTTGCCAAACAGCCGGACGAAAGCTTATCTATGCAATTAGATGCAAACGAATGTGCAAAGCAAATATGATAATTAGTGCTGAGTAAATTGTGAACTGCTTATGAACTACGTTAGCTTCTGATTATATATTGAGCTTAAATTATTAAAATATTGTTTAGCTGCTGCTGCCTCCGACATGCTCCCCCCGTTGGAAGTGCGAGGTTTTCAACCGATTTGGTCTCATGGGGCAGCACAGCGATCTTGGTAATGGCTCTTTTGACGGTGCCAGCTGCAGTTTTGATGATTGCAACTCGGGATACGCCGTCTGGTCCAGTAATCGTGCGCTTGACTCGGACAAGGCGCAATTAAAGGGGTGGCACGTTTTCGTCCTTCAGGACAACGATTGAGTTGTCCATCAGGTTAGGCATCGATGAACGCCACTTAGGCGATTGATATCGATATGCGCTATGTCGGGTTCTTCGATTGTGGCATATGGGGCTCCAATCAAGAAGTGACCAGGAGAAAGAACTTCTAAGTCGCCTGGATTTTCTGAAATTGGACAAAGAGGTCGTGAGTTTGACATTGCTGAAATTTTACAGCCGCTTCCCACAAACCACCAAAATGAGGAGACCGAGGCGGAATAAAGTTCCAGTTGATTGAAATCGACAGGCAGATGTCCGAAAGCTCCTTTATATGAGGGTCGCTTGAAAAAAGCAGCCTCAACTCTCTTAGCTCATTCCGCGCTCCAATGAAGTTAGTTACATTGTCAGACCATATTGAAATCGGTTTGCCTCTGATGCCGATGAATCGCCTTAATGCAGCGATAAAGGATGCGGTTGACAAATCCTCCACCAATTTCAGATGTAATGCATTGGTGGAAAAGCAAACGAATACGGATATATAGCAATTTGTGGGTGGTCTGTTCCTGACTTAAGACTTGACAAGGAATGGTCCACAAAAATCTACTCCGGTTGTGCAGAATGGGCGGCCTGGTTGCACTCGATTGGCTGGTGACGGAGAAATAATGACCTCGATCATCTTGGGCCTCATACAAAAGCAACGGATGCATTTTCCAATGACCGTTGTCACAGTTTTTCGCCCGCCAATGGGCCAAAATCGTTGTCGGAGTGCGGCCAGCAAACTTTGTAGTCCACTGTGCAAGAATTTGCGGTGAAAGTGGTCGATGATAGCGATGGTGACGGGCTGAGCTGGCAGAATTATTGGGTGCCTTGCCTCGTAATCCAGAAACGAATTCTGAAGACGTCCACCAACGCGAATTAATCCGAAGCTGTCCATAATCGGATTTAACGATATGAGCTTCGATTTTGACGATACGCTCTTCCCTTTGAGAAGATCCTTGTGCTCTTCGGCGAAATGGATAATTTGCATTCCTCTAAGTAGGAGATGTGTACCCGCTTTTACGTCGTCGACTGTCAGTGGGCCCTTGGAATGAACTTGATCCTTCGTCTTCAGCTGAGCAAACCGGTGTATATATCCAAAGACTCGTTGCATTTTGCCAAACGAGTTTTGGTACTTGCATCTGAGTGATATGTCAAGCTTGTCTGTTTGGATTAAGACATGACGACGACGTTCGGGTTGGTCTGAGCTGGTAGGAATGTCTGGCGGCCAATCAGCATTAGATGAGCGTAGAAAAGCCGTCCCTTCACGCCACAGATTCGATCCCAAAAGTTCGCGTGCTCCGCAGCCACGTGGCAATATGTCGGCTGGGTTCAAGTGCGTAGGAACGTGGCTCCAAATCATCCCCTTAGTGCGTTCCTGAATTTGAGATATTCTGTTGAATACAAAAATATTAAATTCAGATGGAGCTTGTCGAATCCAAGAGAGCGCAATAGTGGAGTCAGACCAACAATAGAACTGGCAAGGGTGCGGTATGCATTGAGCGATGCTAGAGACGAGCTGCGAAAGTAGGTGGCGGCGGCTTGTTCCAGCTTGGGAATTGTAAGTGTTTTTAGTGGTGCAACTCGTGACTTAGAGCAGAGAAGATGCGACGAGTAGGCACCCTGCGCTTCTGATCTCACGTAAACACAGGTGCCGTATGCAACTAGGCTTGCATCACGCATGTATTTCCCATGATGCATGTGGCTGAAAAATATGTCGAGGGAATTTGAGCGTACCAGCTACGGCTATTTGGGAGATGTGCTCAATCCAAGCAGAGTGCAGATACTGAGGAAGGGCTTCGTCCCAATTGAGTTTTTCCTTCCACAGTGTCTGTAAGAATATTTTTAATTTTGTAATTATTGGAGATATTAACCCGAGGGGGTCGTAGAATTTGGCGATTGCGGCTAGTATTGTACGCTTGGTTACAATGCTGTGTGAGAGAGTATGCAACGGGCTGAATAGAAGATGATCGGAGTTAGTGTCCCAAGCCAAACCCAGGGTCTCTTGACATCGGTTCCCTCGAACTTTACCATTTTTTCGCAGTCCGCTTTCAGCTCGCCTTCCAGCGCGGCTTCGTCATTTGAACACCATTTGCGTATGGGAAAGTTCCCTCTACGAAGCAGCTCCTTGACCTGCTGACGAATTTCCACAATTTCTTCAATAGTATCGCCTCCAGTAATTAAATCGTCGACGTGAAAATCCCTACGAATGATCCTTGACGCAAGGGGCAGCGAGTTTTCTTCGTCGTACGAAAGCTGTTGCATAGCTCGAATAGCTAAAAATGCCGCAGGCTTTGTTCCGTATGTGACAGTGTTTAAGATGTAAACCTGTACTTCATCGCTCGCGTTGTTCCGCCATAAAATGCATTGAAGATATTGGTCTGGATGAGTCACGCGAACACAACGATACATCTTGCATATATCCCCGCATAAGGCAATCTTATAAAATCGAAATCGAAGTAATGTTGTGAATATTTTCGGTTGTATAGATGGCCCTGCAAACAGTAAATCGTTTAGGGAGAGACCAGATGTGGTTTTTGCGGTTCATCAAAAACGACTCGCAATTTGGTCGTAGTACTGTCAAGCTTCTGCACGCAATGATGAGGCAAAAAATATTGCGGTACAGCAGATTGCTTGGAGGCTAGGGTCATGTGCTTCAAATTAATGTATTCCTGCATGAATGCAACATACTGCGACTTTAACGATGCATTTTACGCCAGCTTCGATTCCAGTGCATTGAACCGACGATGAACTAGATTGTACGAGTTCCCAAGAGCATCGAAGCGGTCCTTGGCTGGGAGCCGAACAGAGTACTCTCCTGATTCCAGACGCGAATAGTTGCGGAGAAATAACTTCTCACAAAGAGCATCCTCCTCCGACGGCGTATTTGCAGCGCCGCAACAATTGTCTATTTCCCAGAACTGCTTTACTAAATCGTACAACGGTTCCGGTTCCAAATGCTCATCTGAAAGCTTAATGGCTGCAGCTAAAGATGAATGTGTGGAAGCAGCACAGCATCCAGATACTATCCAGCCCAATTTAGTCTTCTGGAGTGTGGGCAAGTGATTTGCAAGTCGAACTTGCCCAACGCAAAGCAAGTCGAAAAATATGCCAGCGCCCATTAGCATATCGATCCTTTGACCCTTGTAAAAGAGCGGGTCAGAGAGGTGGAGATTGTTGGGTATTTTCCAACCGGTTGTATTCATATCAAAGTGTGGCTGTTTCTGCTGGCACTGTTTGCAGTGACCAGATTTGCATTGCTGTAGGCCGTGCCCTTTGCAAAGGCAGTTAAGGCAGAGGTGCAGCCATTTAGCTTCTTTTTAGCGATTAGCGGGCGCTAAGTGTATAAATCTTGGACATTTGGATAAGTAATGCTCAGTAGATTCGCATAAGACACAAGATTGAGGTTTGTTGATGATAAGTGTGTTGCGAGTTTGTACGTTATTCTTTCCCACCTGCTTGCCAAGTGTGTGCGCTACCATGGCAAATTCCAAATTTTCCATCATGCGGCATCTTTTTTCCAAGAATGTGGACATGTCGGTCCATTTCGGCAAACCTTTAAGGGGCACTGTTTCTTCCCACTTCTCCTGCGTGGCTTGATCCAATTTGGATGAGATTAGGTGAATCAGCAACCCATCTGAAATTTCCTGATCAGATGCCACTGCGTGCAACGCTCGTAGATGCGAATTCATGCTGTCACTCAATTGACGCAGACTGCTCGCCGAGCCCCTTTCAACACCAGAGAGCCTAAATATGGACCGTACGTGTGCCTGGAAATGCAACAATTTATTATCAAAACGATTTATTACCAATTCCATGGCTTTGTCATAGTTATCTTGCGTTGGTTCGAAAGCGCGAATCGCTTCCAACGCTGATCCTGAAAGGCATGATCGAAGATGCTGAAACTTCTCCACTTTGGTTAATTCCTCATTTTGTCCTACGACAGTGTTGTACATGGCGAAGAAATCAGGCCAGTCGATGTATGCTCCGCCGAAACGTGGTAGTTCAAATTGCGGCAATCTAGAGAGTCGAGCTGCGCCTCTTGAACTACAACTTGGCTCGTCTGGGTTTTGTCGAATGGTTGTTGAATGGAGCATGGATGTTTTGCGCAGATTGTTGAGTTCGCGAGACAGCTTTGATGACACCTCGCAGCGGAGTTGGTCAAATTGCGGCCTTGCGTCAGTGGTCAGCTCCATAAGATTCAGCTTTTCCAGGCTGGACTGTGCAGCATCAAAGCTAGACCGCATTTCGCTGATTAATTCTAATCGAGCCTGCCACTCAGCTTCATCAAAGTACAGAAGCTGCTCAGCAGTTAAAAACGCGTTTAATGCATTAAGTTGCCGAGTCACTGATGCTGCCTTTGCCTTGTAAAAGTCCAAGTCAGAGGGAGGAGCCGCGTGTGAATTATGCTCGTTTACAGACATTTCAAATTATAGTCACGATTGACTCACGCGATCAGCAATTTTTCTTCACGCGAAAACACTTTCTTGACAGACTGTATGTATGTTTTGGCGAAACAGCTGGCAAGAGAAATGCAGACTATATCAACGGCAAATATAAGTCACTGACCGCTGCCAACCGCTGCGTTACCGAAAGTTTACGCGCAGCTTAACCACTAAAGTGTTGAGCGTTTACCGATAAGAGAACGGCTGCACCGTTTACAAGCATGCGCGAATGCAAGAATGCGGGCGGCAGGCGGAGAGAAAAAGAGTACACGCGCGTAGTTAAACCGAGATCGAAAATGTTCTAATGTGTGTGTGTGCGAGAGCGTAAACGTAAATGTTA
>JAWNNV010000971.1:0-60254 GCA_035044485.1 Scaptomyza reducta
CCCTGAATACATTGAAAATGGGTAAAAAGGGTATAATGGTTTTGTGCAAAAGTATGTAACAGGCAGAAGGAAGCATCTCCGACCCCATAAAGTATATATATTCTTGATCAGCATCAACAGCCGAGTCGATATAGCCATGTCCGTCTGTCCGTCCGTCCGTCCGTCCGTCCGTCCGTCCGTCCGTATGTATGAACGCGTCGATCTCAGAGACTATAAGAGCTAGAGACTCCAGAATTGGTACATAAGCTCGCCTAATCCCTAGGCATTTTCGATAACTCTTCCCGTTTCCGATATACACATGTGATCGATAACAACAAAATCTTCAATTTGGAAAACTTTGATGCAGTTTGAAAGATTAGACTAAATAGTGACAATCTGTGAAAATTTTATTGAAATCGGTTGAGAAACACTGGAGATATGGAGTATTGAAGTTAAGTAAAGTATGCACTATATACACGTATACACACACACACTCACACATACTTGCAAGCAGTGACTGTACGCGTTAAGTATATGGTTCAGGGTATCGTCTAGTCGGGATTTCTTGACATTCTTCAAAAGACATTCTTTACACTCATGCTGGACTACTAATTAGATGTTTATATTGAATTCGACTCCATGTCAAAGATCATTGTTGTGGTCTTAAATTTAAGTTCAGCCATTCCAAATAATTTTAAATGTAGCAGAATTTAAGTAAATAAGAAAAAAACCAAATGAAATAGATTTACAACATAAATAACAGTTGCTTGATCCTCTTTTTGTTCTCGGTAATGCGGGTCCAAAATGGAAATTGTACTCATTTAATGGCCAAGTCAGTCACAAACCATCACCATCGCCACCACCAACATGACGGAGGACGTATCAATATGAGTGAGAGAACAGCAAGGAACGGAAATGAACTAATCCTTTCTAAGTGCGTTAGAAATCCCACATGCTGTGTGGCACCGAATGCAACATTTGTGCTCAAGGACACGCCACAACAAACGAACAAAAATGAGAAATGAGAAATCCAACCCAACTGATGCATACAAACTAAGACCAATACGAACCGAACCCAACCGAACTGAACCGAACCGAAGGGTAGTTCTCGTTCCCTTGCACCCGGGGGGATTGTTGCGACGCGAGTGTAACAAAAGTCGCGTGGAAATTGAACGCACGGCGCATGCAATAATTCAAAATAATTTGAGCAAACAATTCAAGTGGTTTTAGGATACCTCTCGCACCACACGCACAACGTCCGCACGGTCCACACGGTCCACACGTTCCAACATGTCAACGTCAACAATAAACTGACTTGAATGGGGTTGGGGTTGGGGTGGTGTGGTGTGGGGTTTGGTTGCGGGGTTGGAGGAGACAGGACACGTGCACAAAATCAACCTCATTCCTCGGCTCGGAAATTAGAACCAAGATTTCAGATACGACTGCTTTTTCGCCAGCTGTCACGCGCTTACCTGCAATGAGCGTTTAAGGAGAAAAAAAGAAGGAATTTCAGTTGGGCTTTAATTAAATTGCGAGCAGGAAAGCATTAAAATATTTATTTGTAAATTACAAGTGTCCTTCATTTAATGGAGTTCGCATGTGGCAAGCCGGGCCAATTACGAGCACAAAAGCCTAAATCGTAAATTGTTAAAATCTATGGCTACTGCGATTTTTATGGCCACAAATTGCAGGAAATACAGTTAAAAAATACAAGTTAGAAGGTAGATAACGAGAGTCGAATAGACGGGGAGATACCTTAACATAACATTTTTCTTTGGTAGTGTACCAGAAATATAGTTCTCTATAGGAACTGCAGATACATACAACGAAATCGCTCGAAAGTCTGTGACAGGGTGAAAACACATCACTAGTGTTTTCTGTGACCTTTGTATACCTTACAAATTCAGGGTTGTATCTCCGAACCCTTTAGTATTCCCACACATGTCTCAACAAGTCTATGCCTACAGGGTATAGCAATGTACATGTAAACTTGGAATCACAATGGTCTCAAATTGTTTGACAATTAAAAAGGGAGCAATCAAAACCATTTATAATTTCATTTTTTTTGTACACTGTTGTCGCAACATTGTTGAGCGCTTAATCAACGGCACCCAAATTGTTTCGAACTTTCCGAAAACAAGAAAAAAAAAACACATACAAACACACACAAAAAAACAAACTGAAGCCGAAATAAAAATGTAAATATTAATAAGCGTCAATATGCGTTCAGGCGGCAGCAACGAGCGCCATACTAGACGCAGCTGAAGTGGGCGTGTGTAGTGGTTGGTAGATGGGAGTGAAGTTTTAGCTGGGAGTTGGAAGTCAGAGCCAGAGCCAGAGCCTGAGCCGGAGTGAAGCCAGCAGAAAGGCAGGCAGGCAAACAAACAAACAAACAGCCGCAGCCACAGCTAGAAACGGACCGTCAGGGGCAGGGAGCGAAAAGCAGCCACACCCCAAAGCCAATGCAGACGCCGCCCCGGGGGCAGAGCACCCATTCAAACACCCAACTCGCATCCCAGCTCAACCCACACGAGTGAGCTGCCCCGAACCCGAACCCGAGCACAAATCCGAAACGGCGTCGTTTACCACTCGGCGGACGCACTGCGGCGAGCGGCGAGCAATACGCTAATGTGAGACTCAAAACGAGCAAGAGACCAAAACCGATTTCCCGTCAAGGTGCCGCGCTCAAGGGGTGGTAGTTGGTTGGTTGGGTGGGCTTACTGGATGGTGCGTGGTGTAAGTGGCGAGACTGGCACACTGTTACCAAATGTTTGAAAAGAGGAAGTGAAATGCAAAAATGTGTATGAAAATACTTTCTACGGACGAACAGGATATAAATAGAAAGTATTTTTAGAGCTATTTGGTATTTAAGGATTGCGTTCTGTTAACATCAGAAGATGTATTCAATAGGATGGTCAGATTTTCTAATAAAGCTCCACAACGATGTGAAGGCAATGTTCAGTCTATATCTATATATACTTAAGAATATTTAATAAGGATGATACGTCTTCTTTTCTTCAAAGTAAGCCCTAGAAGAACAGCTTTATCTGTTTATCTACAATTTCGCTAACATATCTCATGCATTCTTGCCACTGTAATGTTATCGCCAACTAGCGAAGCGTCCCCTTTTTTGCGCCAGCGTCCTTCACACGCTTACCACCACCACCACCGCCATTACAACCAACGGTTACTACTACTGCTACCTTCCAGAAAATTGTAGAAGAGTCATACCATTTTGCCTTGTGCCGCATTCCCCGTCGCCATTTCGTCATCATCATGAACATCAACATCAAGTCATGGAGAGTTTTGTAAAATGGAACTTTCAACACCGGAAGCAGCGTGTTGCATGTATTTATGTAGATATTAGCGCAGCGGCTAGCCCAGCCCACTAAGACCTTATTGGACTACTGGCCCCTGTGCTCAGTTTGGCCTAGCCTTGCTCAGGACTAAAAACCGAATCAAAACTGAACCCAAACCCAAACCCCAACCCAAAAACGAACCCTAGTCCCAACCGTTTGGCTGGCAATGTGGGGAGTTTGTTGTTGTTATGTGTGTGTGTTTTTTTTTTTATAAGTGCGACTATAAACCAGATTTGGCAGAGCTCTTTACCCTAACATATTCAATACCCGGATAGGAGGAAGGGAGATTGAGGGGTGGACAAAAGGAAGTGTGCGTAAAGGGCTAGCAGGAACAGCACAAAACCCAGTCAAATTACGGTCCGTGTTAGTGTTTGTATATGTGTGTTTTTGCCTCACGGTGAAATGTTCACAAACAGCAGCAGCCAGAGCCGCAGCAGCAGCAGGCAACAGAGTCGAAAGAATGGAGAAAAAAATGAGAAGAAAAGAAGGAAGCAGCAATTTTTTGAATGAAATTATGCATTCATAACCATCGACGAACCATTAAAGAGGGGTTGCCATACACGAAGAACTAAAAGCAGCAGCAGCAGAAGAAGAAGCGAAAGACGATGATGCAGAAGAAGAAGTCGAAAAGCTATACGGCAAAGGAGCTCTAAACAGGTGAAGGGTTTGGGGCTATAGGAGGTAAAGGGGGTTTAGCTTGAACTGAAGTTAAAAGAAGTTAAATATCTAATGAACTTATCCAATTTTAAGTGAAGATCTACCTAAAGGATGTACATGTTGTGGTTGAGCATTGAAAACAATCTAAGAGAAAGGTTTTTGGAGTCTATGGAGTCTTTTCAAACTGTGGGCAAACTCTTGGTTTAGATGAGTCTAAGCTAAGGACCTTAAGTTAGTAAACAGCGTCAGACGGGCACAATTACAGGTAAAGGATGTTTCAAAGGGAAGTTAATCTGGGATAAAGAGTTTTCCGAAAGGAAGTCTTTTAAGAGTTTTATAAGTTAAACGGCTCATATCTAAAAAGAGCTCTTTGGAAAACTTAAATATCTTAGTTCTTCAGACTAAAACTTAAGGATTTTACGATGCGACCAGATCTTTTAGCGGTAAGAGGCTCGTTTCTGATGAAATATAAGAGCATTGCCGATAAGTAACTTTTCCTTCGACTGAATTTCTTTGATTTAATTAAAAGATGTAGCCAAAACACATTTAATTAAATGCTTTATACTGCCGACACTAGTTATTTAAAGAGCTTTGCGACAGTAAGTCTTTGATAAACGCTCTTGTCAGCTTACAGCAAAGACCTTTGTCGCTGGGAACACATTTGATTGGGAAATAGGGTCCGGTCCGTCTATCTGCCTAGTCCTTTGGTCATTTGAATGCTTAGTTATTAGAAGTTCTGGTCAGCAGCATAAAGCAAAGTAAAGTAAAGTCCTGCCCTCTTGTTAGTGCATTCGTCTGGTCAACCCTCTGACGCTCGTGCCACCCTTAAGCCTTTAATCAAATGCAGCACATACACAGCAACCCCTCGCCAGGGGATTACCTTCTGTACTCGCTGCTACTGCTGCTGTCGGGTAACAAGTTGTTATTATTTGTTGTTGGATGTTGTTTAATTTTAAAAATGTCACGCGGACTTAATGCCCGATTGCCGCCTGGGTCCTGAGACCTGAGTCCGTGAATCCCTGGGCGGGGCGCATGCATCAGCAACATCAATGAAATGTGTAAGCCTTTGACTTGATGCTACCGTTGAGCGGGGTCGTTGTCGATTGAATGTGTGCAACTGCAGAAACCTGTTTGCATCGAAACTTGTTCTCAAGGGGTTCGTTCGCTCGAGCTGACCGCTGGCTCCATGCCATGTGCCAAAAAACAAAAACAAGAATGGAACTCTTTGACCAGATAGGGGCAGAAATCTCAATATATGCATATGACTGCCAAAAATGAGGAGTAAGAGAGACAGAGAGTGAAGAAGAGAGAGAGAATCGTGTGTTGTGTCGCGTGTTTCACAATAATTTCTTTGTGAGTAAGTCGACGTGCTGGGTTGCAAGGTTGGGGGGGCAGTCGAACGGTAAACGTTTTTACGATAACATCTGCAGCGCTTTTGCGATTTCCAGGTTCGGGTTTAAATCGAGGGTTGCTCTTGCAGTGCATTGCATAATTATGCCATTGTCCAATGAAGTTCTCGTAATGCTGCCGTCGATATAATCTAATTTGTTTTGGCCAAGGGCTTTTCACAACCACGTAGCATTCTTTATTTTTTGGGGGTAGTTGTGAGCTGAACGATGGGTGTGGGTTGTTTGGTGTGGATGTGTTTGTCATTTGAGCCAAAGATGACCCAATGACCTAGAAGTTGTTGCTGTTGGCCAAGAGCCAAGAGGTAAGTAAGTAAGTACTAGCAGCTACATACATGCATAAGTAGTACTTGGTCCTAAAGCATTCACATAAATAATTCACAGCTGTTTATCGCGCTCACAAGGATTACCGGTTATCAGGAGCCGAAGTGTTCCTGCCGCATGCTAATGTCCCACCACCTGGTGGCGCCATGTAATAAAACAACGTGGCACTGTGGCAAATACCACAAAATCCTCAAGTTAAAGCGCGCTTCATAACTCATTTGTAACAGCATCTTACGACATTTTCCCCATACCCGGTAACCCAGAGGCAACCCTGCTCCCCCCTTGGTTTGTGACCTTCTTCACCCACACACAGACATTAACGCCCTTCTCCACTTTCAACTCGTCGGTCCGCAGTCTGTCTGTTTGTGTCGTTTAGCTCATCGCATATAAATGGCAAGCGATTTTCACTCTTTTGTATTTGATTTTCCGAAATTGTAATGTTTCGATTTCTGGTTCTGTGTTCTCCTTTCGCGTTCCTCTGTTCTGTTTTGGCTCTTTCGGTTTCGGTTTAATTTGGGAGTGTGACGAATGTGTTACATTTGTCAAATTAGCTAGGGACGGAAAAAAGATACTAACACAGCAGGAGGAAGGAAATTTTTTAAACAGAGACACGAAACAGATGCATTAATCCACTTGCTGTCAATTAACTATATTTATAGCTGCATTTCGTGTAAAACTTAGTGTACTGTCTACAGAAATCTACATACAATATACATAATTTGGTGCAATGGATTTTTAAACGAAATATGAATGCATTCATCTTTTTCGGTATGTTTGAATATGAAATACAAACAGAAATATATTGAAAAGGCATCAAAATGGAAAATGTTTAACCGCTTCCTTCATTTAAGTTGCATTTGTCAGAAACAATAATCGGAATCCCATTAAAATTCCTCCGTAAACCGTTCGATTCAAACCACAAATATTGCATTCCAGCACTCTCAAATATATATATATAATAATGAAATTTATACGTTAAGACCAGCGTCTGCCGAACGTATTTTGGCTCGTGTTGAACTGAACTTGACATTTTGCACTGGCACTGACCAAAACGGACGACGGTCTGTACTCGGAAAAAGCAGCACAGTTCCTGGGAGTACACGGTGATAGAAAGAGAATGAGAGAGTTCAAGGGTAGGGTAGGTAGGATACGGTACGATAGGGGGGGTAAAGAGCGGGATGTATACACGTAATAAAAAGGATAATACGAGTGAGCCGAATCCAATGCGATGCGATGAGCTCGGCCTCTTTCTGACCCGACCCCAATTTACAGCGCGACAGGATACTCGGCAAGTCAAGCCGCCAAACAGGAGGCAGCTGCTGCTGCTGCTGCTGCTGTACTGTTGCTGCCTCCGCCGGCACCGCTCAATCCCTCTTCTCAGGCCCTGTGTGCCTCGTCAGACGAGCCGACGCGCGTCGTCAACACGAACAACAACAAAAGTGAATTCACTGCAAAACTGGTTGAAAAGGACAAACAAGCGCGGTGCGTTTATGAAATTATTTGTTGTCGGTTACCCGAAAAACAAGAAAAACAAAACTCAAACGAAACGAAAATGAATCGAACAAAAAAATGGAACCAAAAAACAAGAAAGAACAAGTAAGATGGCTCTAGTCGAGAAATCCCGACTAGACTATACCCTTAACCCTATACTTTACGCATACAGTCAGTGCTTGCAAGTATGTGTGAGTGTGTGTATGTATACGCGTATAGTGCATACTTTCTAAACTTCAATACTCCATATCTCCAGTGTTTCTCAACCGATTTCAATACAATTTTCACAGATTGTCAATATTTAGTCTAATTTTTTAAACTGCATTAAAAAGTTTTCCGAATTCAAGATTTTGTTGTTATCGATTACATGTGTATATCGGAAACGGGAAGAGTTATCGAAAATTTAAAACAAACTTGTACTGCCTAGGGATTAGGCGAGCTTATGTACCAAATCTGGAATCTCTAGCTCTTATAGTCTCTGAGATCGACGCGTTCATATATACGGACGGACGGATGGACGGACAGACGGACATGGCTATATCGACTCGGCTGTTGATACTGATCAAGAATATATATACTTTATGGGGTCGGAGATGTTTCCTTCTCCCTGTTACATACTTTTGCACAAAACCATTATACCCTTTTTACCCATTTTCAATGGGTTAAGGGTTATAAAAATATTGAATGCCTCTGCGAAAGCTTTCATAGGCAAAGCTGCCAGGCCATAAAATACAACAACAACATCCACAACGACAACAGCAAAAGGAAGAAAGATAAAAGCCGAGAGGGAACACAACAGAGTCCTTAGTTCTAGTCCTGGTTGTTTGAGGCCTTTCAAAGCTCATTGCCTTTGGGCTTATTGAATTGCCAACATGAATTTCTTGAGATTTCGATTTGGTTGCGAGGGGAAGAAGGTGGGGTCGGCATGGTGGGAGGTGTAACACAGAAATCATAAACCTGTTAATAAATTTCGAATGTAATAAACACATTTTTATGCACATTGTGTCGTTGGAACTGTAGACACTTCAGGCAGGCACTTAGAAAATACGATTTGGGGGGCAGATTAACATTGAAGGAAGGTAGACGGAGGGTAGAAGAAAGAAGCGGAGCTACGATAATATGTGGAGTAATTATGTTTAAGAGTTGATTTCAAAATTATTTCTAAAAGTTATATTTTCTTTTCATTTCAAAAGTTTAAAGTTTGAGTTCCTTGCCTTTGGTAGTTACCTTTATCGAGTGTTCACTGTACAACTGACCACCCAGCCAGGAAATTAGCTGATAAGCAAGCGTAAAAATTGTCAAAAAGACTGGACGCCAAATGCTTTAGGGCGCTGGAACTTAATGTCGACTTAAAGCCGAAATTAAATTTTAGGCAGTGTTCGGTACAGATTTTAATTAGATGTAATGTCAGCTTAATGAGTCTGATGTCATGTCGCTTGAGCCTTAAGGGGGGCGAGCGTATAGGAGGGCTGTTGCTACACAATGTGCTCCTGATGGTGGTGGTTGTCGGTGGTTGTGTGTGATTCTTGGTTGGTCAGGGTGCTGATAGTACCGCCACATTGGGTGTTTTTTTCTTCCTGTTTAATATTGAAGAAATAAAGAACAGAAGGCATTATGGCGACAGAAGGAAGCTAGATTATCTTGAAGAGAACTGACAGTTGTGAAGTTCCAATTTAGTGCTTTAAGCTATTCACTTGCAGATAATCAGGTTTGATTGCTTTATAAGCACTTTGTATCAGATATGAAATCTGAATGCTAGCAAAATGTTAGCAAGGAAGTGAGTTTCGTAGTTTTTATACTATTTGTTTTTTGTTATTTCCTCTAAACCCTGTCTAGAAGCAAGTTTCAAATACGACTGGTACTTCCATTGCTTTCTTTTATTCACATTTCCTCACTGCAACTGCTTAGCCACATCTAATTGTTGGCTTAGACCAGCCAGGACTCTAAAACTTAAGTTGCCAAGTACAAGCAGCACCAGGCACTTGTTCATTAGCAACCGCACACACACAGACACACTCACAAGGATTTCAGGTTTATAGTTCGGGTCCTACCTCAAGCGGCTCAAAAGGAGACCCTAGGAAGGGATTAAGAAGCAAAGCCAACAATGCGTTAAAGACAGGAGAGGCAGAAACGGTAACAGTAAAGACACGACTTAAAGCACTTTACATTTATGTGTATCTGTGAGTGTGTGTGTGTGTGCAAAGACGTGAAAATTATTTTTATGAAAATAAACAGAGATGTGTAGAAACAGGAATAAAAGGATAAATACACTCGCTCTCTTTCTCTTACTCTGTCTCTCCTACTCTTCTGAAAGTAGATATGTGTGTGTGTGTGATAATTGTCGCGTGTAGTCCTTGTATGCATACATGTATCTAACGGATTCCTCCGTCTGTCTGTCTAATTGTTTGAACTTGGAAACTTGATTTTGCGGCAGTAGCAGCAGAAGACGTGGCATGCAGGCAGGCAGGCAGGCAGTCAGTCAGCAGGAAAGAGGCGCCACGCTAAAGGCAACAGCAACAACGTGCAACATCTGGCGCTAAGTACAAACTGTGATACACACTAAGAGACACACAGAGACCGAACAACTATAGACTGAAAGGGGGGCGGACCAAAGGACACACCGACTAACTGGCGGACTGTCGGACTGACGGACCGACAACAAGCAGGCATAGAGGCAAAGGCAAGACAAGGCTGGCTGGCAGTCACACATACGTATATGCATGTACGTGTCCTGCCTGTGGCACCGCGTGCCAGCGGCTCCTCTTTAAATTTGCTGACTGCGCAGGACTGACAGGACTTTTAAGCCACTCGCTAGTGTGTGCCTCGAGTGCCTGAGAAAAAGGAAGTTAGACAAGAAATTAAGTATTTCGCTGCGAAGCACACAAAATTGAAAGCATTGGCAAGCGAACGAGCTAAGGAAAAAACTTTAAAAGCCACGCCAAATGGTAACCGAATAGAGGGCCAACGGATGGAGAAGGGCGACAGGGGAGCGGGACCGGTAGAGGGGCCGGTGAGCGGGACAGGGCGTTGAGAAGTCGGCGGGTTTTTTTATATATATATATATATATATATATATATATTCTTTTTTTTTGCGGGTATGCGGCTCTGGCAGCGTGAGAACATTTTCATGCAGGATATTTTAGCGGCTGCTCATCAAGAGTTGAACACACCCTGGTGGGAAGTTTGCTACCCTATCAGACCAATACACAAACACACACACACACACACACACACATGCAGACACACAAACACTCTCACACCCAGACTCTCACGCGCTCACACTCTCTGCTCAAGTTCGCTCTCTCTCTCTCTCTCTCTCTCTGTTTATGAAATTTCCCAGTATTTTTTACACTTCCGTATTTTACTCTCACTCTCTTTGCCATTGCACATGCGCCGGCAACCAAAGAGAACGAGTGAGAGAGCCCCCAAAGAAATTAAATACTGGGCTATAACTTTGTAGTTGTTGTTGTTGTTGTTGCTGCCGCTACTGGCTGAAGTGCACTTCACTGGCTGGGTAAATACACACACACACACATATATATGGATGTGTGTTTGCTATGGAGCTCGCTTTTTTTTGTTGGTGTATTTTTTGGGTTGAGCGCTCCTTTCATGCTGCTTTAGCCGCATGGTCGGGGGTGTTATGTATTTTTTACAAGTGTTTAGTCAAATTCGTATGCTGTCGGCAAAAGGAAGAGGAAAGAGGGAGAGTGGATGGAGCAGGCCCGTAACCATGCCTGGGCTACCCCCAATCCCAAACCAGCTGTTTTGGGACAGGGAAGGGAAGGGGTTGCGGCCAACGTTTTGTTTACAAACGTGAGGTAGAAGAAAAAAAGTTTGTCGGAAAAAAGACAGAGGAGCATTTTAGATGGAAATTGATTTTTGCTGTGTGACAAAATTGAGGCGGTGTAGATAAAACAGTTACGTCCGTCTAAACTACAGATAATAGTAGAGACTCACCGCTCCCTCTACCCCCTCCCTTAAAGTCTAATTGTAAACAAAGAGGAAGCGCAAGTGGAGAAAGAGTTAGCGTGTGCTTTTTGGTGAGAAGTCTTTTTTTCGGAAAATATTCTAGATTCCAGAGACAGGGGAAAACAGTCGGAAAAATTGAGATAGATGATGGATAAGGTAAGGTGTCTCTATTTATCGAATACACAGTTCATTTCATGCTTTCAAACCAAAGTGGGTAATAGAAAAGGGTTTAAGGAGATCGAACTCTATATCGTTTTAGTAATTGCTCTGTCAGCGCAGTTTCTTCTCGTTTCCCGTTGTTCCCAAACCTCAATTAGCGATATTGTAGTTGACCGTTCTGCTTTAAGTTGTAGCTCGGGCAAGCTGTGCGAAGCCTTTCAAGTAAAGCAACTGAATACCACGTTCTAATGTGTTATTTTTCATTGACAATTTACCAGCCTTTGTTCCACTTCAATTATTATGCTCTCGTATTTCATTCAGGTCGAGAGAATCTCTTGCTTGAATGATCTTTCAAGTGTTTTTCATCTTTGGGTCTACATCATATACTCGAAAATCATCTAAGATCTCTGCGACATGCAATAAGAGAAAACTCCCCGATTAGCTTCAGAATTCCGGTTCATGTAACTTGAATAGAGTTTTTAAGCTCTCAACTGAGATGTTTCCCAGTATATTTCTTTCTCTCTCACTCTCTTGCCTGGGGGCACTCATTCCGAGTCTGAGACCACATCCTTACGTGCATCTTGGCAACGATCTTAATAGCATTTTAGACAGCAGACAACAGATGATTGACAATAAGGTCGCCGAGCAAAGGAAACGCAAGGAAACCGCAAGGCAAATTTAAATAACTGTGCAAACATACACAAAAGAGTTGTCCTCTGGCGGAGACAGCGGGACACAACAACAGCAACAGGAACACAAAAAACAGATGATTGCGATGCCCAAAAGCAAAGCAAAACAAAAACCAAAATACAAAAAGCGAAAAAAAGGACAGATCGTGGCGATGCCCCGAAGAAACAGCTGTCGAATGACTGAGGACAACAATCGGCAATGATTGCTCCTTCACATGCTGCGATACTGCTGCGGTGTGGCGTGCAACACATGAAAGTGCAAGGTGCAAAAACCAAAAAGAGACAGGAGAAGCGAAGAAAATGAAAACAACAACAAGCAAAGTGAAAAAGGGGGGACGACAACGCCCAAACGCCTGACTCTTCTTGTTCTCTCGATATTAAACAGAAGCAGGCATAATAATTGATCTCAGTAGTGAGGTCCGATGATTATTATGTTAAGGAGCACTAAGGTAGAGGGTTCTCCCCTGCTTGTGAGTACAACCACAGGTAGTTGTTGCTGTGGCCAACCTGCATAAACTGAGGCAAGCTCCCGTACCTCATCCTCTTTCCCTCAGTCGGTCTGATCGTTCTGAACGGTCTTCCTGGCTGCCTGCCTGCCTGTTGAGCAGCTGTCGTTAATGAGCCGTACCGCAGGGTAGTCTCAGTACGAGTACGAGGAGGGTTGCTCGTTCCTCAGATGCCAGCATTTGTATTTTTATTATTTTATTTTTATTTGTACATTTGTTTTCTTCGTTTCTATTTAGAGAGCAAATGCAATCTCGGCTTACGGCACACACACACACACACACACACACGGAGAAACTCGCATCTAATCTTTATTGACGGCTTCTCGGTTAATGCTATGGAAATTCTATTTGTCAAACAAACAATTTCGTTGTCACGGCTCTGTTCTATAAATGGTTTAGACCCTCACATAGTGTGAGTGTGTGTGCAATTGTGTGTCGCTGCAGGTTGCCTCGAGGCGGCAGGTAAAAGCTGATCCCCGACAGCTGAGCACGCAAGATTCTGATGAACTCGATCGCTCAGCTGACGTGGTCCTTGTTCTGCCAGTCCCCTGACTGACTGCCTGTCCTGGACTGGCCGGGCCTGTCTAAATGATCAACGATGTGTGTTGGTGATAAAAAGGATTTTCATGTTTTTCTTACATTATACTTATAATGATGGGTTGCCATTTGTGCAGTTTGTGCTGCACTAATGATCCTAAGAGCATCTGCAAGGCGGTGTATTCTTCTTTACTTCGTGTTGTTGTTGTTGCTGCTGTTCTTTGTGATATTGTGTGGAAGATTGCATAAGACTTAGAGAGTGAGCGAAGGTAATCAAGGGATAAGGAAGTGGTCGAAATTGTAAGTAGTGCAGAATGAACTTAGGTAACTTTAATCGTCTTGAACAGTTAAAGGGGATAGGAGATTCTTATCATTCTGAAGATCTACAGGAAGTTTCCTTAGCCAGGAACACTTATTATACGACTCTTTTGGATTGTTATAAACCAAACATTCGAATAATAACAATAATACTAACAATGACAATTAGTTGTCCCAGCTAGTTACTTGACATCCCTCCTGCAGAAATAATTGTATTTTTTTCCGATTCATTTCACACTGCCTGAAACAATTACCAAAAGAATTTCCAAAATGCTTAGCTGGCGCATTTCTCAGGCAATCTTTATGCTCCACGGCACAGTGGAAAGACTCAAGAGTTCGAACGTTCAATATGTTACACTTCGCTAATATATCGTAGGAAAAAGAAAAGCATTCACTTCCCATTTAGATAACTAAGCCAGCCAGATATATCAGGGATTGGGATTGGGAAGTCGTATGGGCTGCTCTTGTGTCGTTGATTAGCTCAATGCTTTCGCCTTCAGGAACCCAACTCAAACGGATAAAGCCCAAATTCTCCCCTTCTCCACTCGCTCACAGCTCATATGAATCTTGCTGCCGCTCTTTCCAAGGGCAAGTCCTAAACACACAATATAGCCAACACTTATACCAATCTCACCCCAAGCGACAATAGCAACAACATCAGCAAGAACAACACCACCACACCACACCACACCACACCACACCACACCACACCACCAACACCACCAGCCGCAACAATAACAACAACAGTACCCTGTTGCGCCCATCCCATTCTGTAACCCCTGCCCTCCTTCAAAAAAGAGCGCGTCGCTTGCGCATTAAATGCGATTTTAATCACTTTCCGTTTTGTCACTGGCGTGTGACCGAAAAAAATAAACTGCGCGCAATTGTAAGGAACTGGTAAAAGCTAAGGAACTGACAAACTGCTAGGGAACGGCGAACTGGGAGGTACTTCCTACTGGGAACTCAATTCCTGTTCATGGAGTTTAACCATGCCTTGGGGCATTTAATGTCTGGAGCAATCGTTTAATGTTCTTTTCGTATATTATGTATTATAAGCTTGTCATTTGTAAATCGGGTATTTAAATCAAACTTCTGAAGTTGCAGATGTGAAAAAAACCTTAAGTTCAGGGTAGACATATGATTTTCAATATTTTTGTTATAGTTTTGCTAGAGCATAACAGCTATAAGTTCACGGTATTTCGTATAAATTTGCTGTTCTGTTTTATTCAGGCTGAAATAATTGTATTCACACATACGTTTTGTCATTTGTCCCGAGGCAGGGTCTACTTAACCAAAGTCTGCTGGTTCTCCTTGGCAGTGTTCTCGTGTTCTGTTCTGGAGTTTTTGTAGTCCCGTTGACTTTTGAGCTGTGTGTATGTTAATGTAATTTTTATGCTGATTGCAAATTTCCACATTTCCGGGCGCCGCTGTTCACCGTTCACCGTTCACTTCTGCACACACAAGGAGTTCTTTGTCATGTCATTAAAAAAAGCCAGAGAAAGGGACAGAGTGAAAACCACATGCGAGGCCTGATTATGATGTTCAGTCGTCGCTAGGCGCCTTACTCGTTTTTCGCTTCGGGATCTGAGCTCTTGATTTCCCTTTTGTTGTATATTTTAATATGTTTGTTGTATGGCTTTTGTTTTTCAGTGAAGTCGCGTCGCGTTTTAATCAGCGGCATTAATTTAATTTAATTTGATTTAATAATACGTTAACCATAAAGCACATGTCGGCAACTGCCGCAGGACTAACAGGACTCGTTGGTATAGTAGCCGTTAAGTATGTCTAAGTGGTTTGCATTGTAGTCCACAAAGAGTGCGAGAGCGAGAGCGAGCGAAAAGTGTCCGTATGATCTATTGTATGATGGTCGAGTGTATTTTTCGGCCATTGTCGGGATTTGCTCATTAAAAATACCGCCAAGCCAGCAATTTGTAACAGCTTCATTAAGCTAGAGAAAGCAGGGAAAGAGGTGTGCTTGGTTGCTGTGCTGTTCTCCTCTCAAGTGGATTTATGGTGAGCCTAACCAGGTGCCTAGGCACATCACATCATCGTTGGTCAGGGGCACTCGTTGGCCACTTGGCAACTGAATTACTGAATTGCTGAATGGCTTTCGGTGTAATGAGTAGAAAGCCCAACTTTAAAGTCTCATTAAAATGAAGAGGAAAGATGTTGTTAAGCAATCATTATTCATGTGTCTTAAAGTGAAACTGATATGTTAACATTATGTCTTACTGCAAGATTTATAATTTCCTTTTCCAATAAAGCCAAATTTGTAAATGTTGTCTATTAAAGTTTGCTTTCTATATCGAATTTCAGTCATTAAGTTAAAAGCCATAAATACTTCTTAAAGTGAAATTCTCGTTTACTGAAAGGTCTATCAGTTAATCTTTTCTTAATCCTTCTTTTCTCACATTACAATTTGCCTCGCAAAGAACATCTTTCTCTTATGACACATTTTAATCTGATTTACTTGAACTTCATATGCTATTTCCTTCAATTTATTCGAGCGCCATAGTATCTTTGAATGGTTTTCCAATTAAAAGCAATCGCATTGACTTGCTTTCATTTCAAATGCTCCCTTTCTGAGATACTCCTTGGGGGCATTAACCCATAAAACACACTCGCACACACACTCATTTGCCTTTAAAAAGGACCTTTCGAAATGTTTCGTAATCAATGCGTGGAACTACGGTGAATATAATTTGAAATGAATTTTCAATTTAATTTAAATTTCGTATAAACTAACATTTAAGGCAACACTTCAAAGGTTTCAATTACAACAACAACAACATTGCAGTCGGGCCTGCCTCCAAAACCAATACACACACACACATGCCCGCCCCCTCTCTTAACTCGTGGGTACGGCTCCAAAACACATACTAACACGCCCACTCACACCGACATAAAAATAATCAAAAATGGCATATAAACAAACACGACCAAAGACCGACGAACGATGACGACGACGACAACGACGAAAGCCAGTCGGCATTTGTGGAGTTGTTAGCTTGACTTTCCCTCTAACGTTCCTGCTGTCCTTTTGAAATTCCCGCCACCCTACCTTGGCGCCGTTATATGCCTGTATACCTTTTGCCAGCTCTTTAGCTCTCCCTTCCTTCGATCGGTTCAACTCTTTGCCTGTGCCTGTGCCTTTGCCTTTGCCTGTGTGTATGGGTGTGTTTGTTCAAAATGTTAAAATCCTGTTTATTGGATTCAATGGTTTGTTAATTGCCAATTTCAACCCGTTCCATCACGTCGCACAAGTTTTTGCAGTCACTGTGAGCGCGACCACCCCCGTTACCTTACCTTACCTTATCCACCTTCTGGAGACCTAGCCTGCCCTCAGTCTTGGCCCTGGCCCATCGATGCCTGCCATAATAATTTCCTGGCTATAAAATTCATTAGACCAACGTTGGCAGCCAACGACGACCACCTGTAAATGTCGTCGACGTCGTCGTCGTCGTCGTTGTCGCCTCGTATGTCTGGCTATGGTGTTTAGAGGGTCTAACTGGCTGGCTACCGTTATGTACAGCTCGTTATACGATTTGGTTTCCGTCTGTCTCGCTATTGGTCTGTCTCTCGGTCTCCCTGTCTGTCTTTGAGTGTAGACAGTCGGTGTTGCGTTCAAATTGTGCCTTAAAATGTCGTTGGTGTCGTTAAATTAGCCTTCAGAGTCGGTATTAACGTTAATACCAAATATTAGCAGTTCGTGCCGAGCATTGGATACCTTCGTAACCTAACGAGGTTTTTTCTATGTGTGTAAGCGATAGCCTCCAGCCTCATACTGATCGTAAATGATCAGCATAAGCAAAGCGCTACAACATTTGCTTAACAAGTCTATCGAGATCTAACCGGATAATTTTTATGTTCATTCCCAATTAGAAAGTAACTTAAGCCAGGAATTTGAAATAAGAAGTTATTTTTATACTTGTGAGGAGGTAAGTTAAAGATAGAAGGAGATATAATCATTAATCACATAAGGTTTATGCTATTTATATATTTTTGATCAGCATAAGCAGATCGTTTAGTTCAAGACCAAGTTTTGAAGGCTTCACCAACATTTCAATTATAATTCCCAAACAGTTCTAGCTACGAAATTATGTTTTGCCATGCTTCACAAGCTAAGAACAATGATGACGTACGTTTCTTTGCAACTTGACTTCTTACGTCACGTTGTTATAAACTCGTATTATAACTCACTTTATGGAGCCCACGTGATTATTGTTCGAATCTACCAAATGGTTATCAGCCAGCTGTCATCTTGCCGGTTAACAAGCGACGCTCTCAAGTCTCATACGTGAGTATCCATCCTCGGTATACAAGTCTTCAAGTATCCAAGTGAGTGCTCTGTCAGAGTTTCTCAAGAGGCTCAGGTGGCATACACCCACACACACACACACATCAGCTGCCGTCTGGTGTCGTATTTAATTCAATTGCACACAACAACAACAATAGCAAAAATCGCAACAATTGCAGAAAATAAAATTGAAAAGAAGAAAATTTCAGCGTCGTTTGCTGACAAACAAAAGCGCAAGCAGCAGTTGCAGTTGAGTAAAGTGGGTGGCTGGTAGGTGGGGTGGGAGGGGAGGGGATGATGTGATGCGACGTATTGCCAGCAACGGATATGTCACATGAGGCAGGATATCAAAGCGTGACAGGAACACAGCGCAACAGCAGCCAAAAAGGGAAGTCAACATGGAGACGAAGAAGCGGATGACGTTGAAGAAGAAGAAAGGGGGGTGGTTGTGCAAAGGGGCGTACGGAAAAAAAGAAGAAGAAGCTGCAGGATTCGCTTGCTTCCTTTCTTGCTGTGGATGATGATAATGATGCCGATAATGATAATGAAAGGAACTCACGCATTCGTAAAAGTTTTCGTATGTTTTAAGTGAAAGCATTGAAGGCGTTTTATAGGGAGTGTTAAAGATACACACACGAACCCACACTCACACACACACACACACAGTTAGACCCGCTCAGTTGCACTTCAACAAATTTGAATTGACATCGCATTTCCGCGACGACGATACCAAATGACGCACATGTCTATCTCGCTTCGAAAGCACTCAAACTTTTCACAAATCACACGGTGTCCCCGCAACGTATACGATATTTGCATGATGCACTGAGAGAAATAGTGTGGTTTGTGGTTACCAGACTTCGTAGGTGTATTTAGATACACTTTCCCAATGAAACTCAATATAAATATTTATATATATTTTTTTTAAAAATTTCTTTGAGTGCATTTGGCTTAAAGTTTTTTTCCAACTTGGCCGCTGTCAATTTTCCGATCCATTTTTTAGCTTATATAATTCTTTTTTGCTTTGTATATACGTACGTACGTACGTGTACCATATGCTGCGGAAATGTCAGGGAAATGCATGGAAAATGCTTTTATAGATGAATTCCTCAATGCCAGCTGACAGCTGTAGCAACAATATAAACGCTTCCGCTCTTGGTCACAACTAATAGATAGCTCCATACTCTCACTCTCTCTCACTTATTCTCACTCTCTCCTTCTCTCACTTTCTCTTACTCTCCGTTTCTTTCTTTTCGTATGCCTGTGTGTGCTTTTGCCTCCCCAACAAAAGTCTGGCATCAAATACCAAATAATGTTGAGCCATCAAATATTTAAAATGCCTCGACTGAGGTTTTTCTTTTTCTTGTTGTAAATATTTTAAGCCAGGCGCTCACTAAAAAAGGGGCGGGGAGGCACTCGCATGCGACATAACATGTTGCATTTTTAATGTGAATTTTACGTCAATTTGTTTGTTGCTATTTATTTTTGTGCTTGTTTTGTTAAAGCATACTTTCGAGTGTTGAGGATTTAGCAATATTTATGCCAGAACAATGAAATAAACTCTAGGCGTAGGAGAGAGAGGGGATAGAGAGGGTAAGGCGGCCAGTATTGTTGTTAGAAGGTGTGAAAGTTGCCTGAACATAGCAAAAATGCCAAAACAGTTTAACAAAATCTGTGCACATTCGACTCTCAGGACCTGCGGCATGTGCAGTCGAAAAGGAGTGTGACAGGGGGGATTTTGACGTGCCGGGAGGTGTAGTGGCAAAAAAAAAGAAGATGAGCAGAAGTCCTGAATGCCAAACAGCAGGCAGCTGACTTTTGGCTTGCTGCAGCAGCATACTGACCCTAAAGGAGATAGGGAAGTAGAATACAAAAATGTGTGAAAGACAAGCGTTGCCATTGGGAGCCCAGCATAGCAAATGGCCAAGTCAATGTCAGTGTCCGTTATACACAACCCCCTCTCACACACACACACACACACCACATAGCTTTCACACACATGCCTTGAGAGTCAACAAAATTCTGTCGCCTTTTTTTTTGCCAGCTCGTTTTAATTTCTTTTGCCATTTTGCCTGCTGCATATTTTCACACTTTATCGTCAATGCTCGCTCTCTATCCAGCTCTACAAACAACTGCCGCCACTCTCCTCCTCCCCACCGCCTACTTTGTTTGTTTGCCCGTCTGCCGGTCAAATGAATTATTTGCATAGTTTTCGGCAGCAGCTCAATGGAAAAAGCGACAAATGATTAAGCTTCAAAATACACTTCAACCATTCAACCAAAAACATGTTCTTTTTTGCATCCATTGCATTCATTTTTGCGCATCAAAAATATTATATCAAAAATCTCTCTCAATAACTGATTTTCTATGCGCGTTTTCGGCAGGCTAAGCACGGATTTTCCACGCCCTGGGTTTTAGTCTGACATCGACGACAACGTGTAAATATTTATTTGCTGCCTGAATAGGTTTTAAATATGTTGACAGGGCCAAAACAGCAAACTGCATACGATTGCATGCCAATGCAATACGTTTTTCCCCACTCCCCCCGCGCTCTGTGCCTTGTTTGTGCTAATCGCATGTGTTGCGTCTGTTTGATATAGATATTTAAATTGTAGCATTGGTTTTGTTAGGCGTTTGCCACAGCCATTCAGACATTCAGCTGCAGCCATGGCAATCCCTTGCAAATTGCACTTTTAAGCAAATGCAAATAAAATCGGAAATCACAAAATGCTAAAAACTAACGATTGGGCAAATGGCTGGAGGTAATGCTGGTAAAGTTCCTGAAATGCATGCATTGAAAAGAGCAAATTATATATGTGATTTTATGTGTGTTTTCAACCTGATTCACAAAGGCTTAAAGGTGAAAAATTGTTTTAAGAGAGGTTAAAGAACTATAGAAAACGTTTTCAGTGCCTAAAATCGTACGTTTTGCTTGAGAGATTGTAAAATAAAGTACAAAACTTCTTATTTGTAGTAAAAGTTAATGCAGATTGACATCCATTTGTATGGAATCTTAATGGAATAACTTTTGCTTATGCAAGGTTAAGACATTGAAATCTGTCAAAAAGTATTAATATCGGTCTCAAACTATATCAAGGACTTTTCCAATCAAGAACTCTTGGTTCAAAGTAAAGCTGTAACTCAAAATATTCAGTTAAAGTTGCATACTTCTAGTTCTTCTTCTAATTGTCCATAAAATCTAAGCTCCACTTTAAAGTTCCTGAAATGCATAGATTGAAAAGAGCAAGTTATATGTGTGATTTTATGTGTGTTTTCAACCTGATTCACAAAGGCTTAAAGGTTAAAAATTGTTTTAAGAGAGGTTTAAGAACTATAGAAAACGTTTTCAGTGCCTAAAATCGTACGTTTTGCTTGAGAGATTGTAAAATAAAGTACAAAACTTCTTATTTGTAGTAAAAGTTAATGCAGATTGACATCCATTTGTATGGAATCTTAATGAAATAACTTTTGCTTATGCAAGGTTAAGACAAATCTTTCAAAAAGTATTAATATCGGTTTCAAACTATATCAAGGACTTTTCCAATCAAGAACTCTTGGTTCAAAGTAAAGCTGTAACTCAAAATATTCAGTTAAAGTTGCATACTTCTAGTTCTTCTTCTAATTGTCCATAAAATCTAAGCTCCACTTTACCGAAAATTGGATTTTTTGCTTTTAGCCAGAAACTGCAGTTAATCTGCAGTCAATTGCTATGGCTTTTATTCGACTTTTGCAGCACCTTTTCATCACATGCTACATGCTGCACGAACCTAATCAAAGCCCAAAAGCATGATGCACTTGAAACTGAAAGAGGTTGTGGGCACAGGAATGGGCAGCCTTTCATGCAACACACTGAATCCTTGCCCCTTAGACGCCACTTGAGCTGATGATGACGATGTTGATGATGGCCAGCGCGAACTATTTTGCGCCAAGTTGATTAAAAACATTGCCCGGCAATGAACTGGACAAAAAGCAAATAAAAAGAAGAACTAGGAGTTAAAGTAACACAGCCCGAAAATAAATGACTTTCATTTAGCGTCAAGCTATGGGCCAGTTACCAACACAAGAAAAAGGGGGAAAGGGACAAACTATGGTCGCGCCCCGATTTCAACGGCCCGAAAATAGGAAAAAAAAACTTTTCAAATAGACATTTTCAAAGGCAAACTTTTTTATCAGCAACAACAGCCGGAGCCATAGCCGCAGACCGTCCTAGTCCAGAGTCTGCTGTCCAGCAGCCCAGCCGGAAGTTTAGCTATGCCGGTTGGCTCGCCGCTTGTAGCGGATTGCGAAGGATAAGGGGCAAGATGGAAGGCAAGCGGAAAACGGAAAAACTGGTGCGCTGCTTGTTTCATACTGTGGCTTAGGACATTTTTAGTATGAGGCTATGCTGGCGTGCCACAGCAGCAAAAGCAGCCGCCTGTGTACAATTTATGATAGACGACACAACAATAGAGATGAGAGACTTTGGGAATTATTGTTTGGCTAAACAAATCATTGGTATAAAAACGATCTCAATGCAACCGAGAATTCATAAATCCGACTAAAGGGATTAGCTACTTTTTGGTTTAACTATTCATTTTCGAAAAAGGTTTAAATGAATAAGACGGTTTTATGTTGTTTGAGCAACAGTTTATGGAATATTATGCATTTGATCAAACTTAGAAGCTTTTAGTTATAATATAAGTATTATGTCAGCTTTTTCTAGCTGTAACAAAATAGGAAATTGTTTTCTAGTTCTGCTTAGTCTATTTCTAATCATCCCTAAAACAGCTTCGAGTCACGCACGACATTCACCACAAGCTCATCGCTAATCTAGAGTTGGCCACTGCTGCTACAGATAGAGTAGTGTCCAGTAAAGCTATCTCACTCTCTCTTTCAGTCTCCACAGATGGATAGATAGACAGACAAACGGGAATGGTGGGGAAGGGGGAGCTTGCTGGCGTTTGTGACACCCGCATTTATGTGAGACTATTTGGTTTATTTCAAATACAATCACATTTACTACACACACACACACATACACAGACTCTCACTCACACACACATTTAGACACTTAGTGGTCTTTATTGGTTTGACTGTTGGTTGTTGTTGTTGTTGCTGTAGTTGTTGTTGTTGTTGTTGCTGACCGTCCTGCGGCACCCAAACAGTCGACGCCGCTTTTGTGCGGTTGTTTTGGTCATCTCCGTCGTTTTCATTTTCCGTGTTTTATTTGCTGTTGCTGTTGTTGTTGTTATTATTGTTTTGCACAACGAATCCTTTTTTCTTCCTGTATTTCATTCAATTTGGTTTGCTGGTCGCACACACACACAAACACTTCCACACACATACGCACACAAACATTATAGTTTATGTAGTTTGCGGTCACATTTGGCCTGGCCATATGGGTTAGGTTTAGCATTGGCCTGCAAATGACATCCCAGTAGATCTCTTAACTCTCTACCGCACCTCCTCCCAGTCGTCCACCCGTCGACGCTACGCACGCCCCTGCTTTTGAATTGAGTGCTAATTTTAAATGTATATGGATATTTTATTGCTGCCATTAGAGTTATTAGACAAGAGGCCCGTTGTCGCAACTGCCGCTGCTGCTGCTGTTGCTGCTGCTGCTGTTGCTTCTGTTGGATTTGCTAAGTGGCTACGGGCACTTAAGAGCCAAGTAAAGGGGTTGATTTAGTCAGGGGTGAAGTGGATTTTCTCTGGTAAAAGAAATTGAACTTAGTTTTGCATAACAGCTAATTTATTGCAGACATTTAAGCACAAGGAGCTTTTGATTTAGATTAAAAAGGTTCGTTTTGAATGCTGTTGGGTTGGATGTAATGGAATCTAAGAGAGGCGTACCCTGAGTTGACGTTGATGACAGTGTAGTTCGGTCTTTAAAAAAAAGGGTTATTGAAATAGTCATTAAATTCTATCAACTATAGAACTAGTCTCCTATATAATCCGTTATGGAAGCTTTTTACTCCTTGTTTTGACATCTTCCAACTGATTTGCCGCTCTCTTGAAATGAATGACCGGAACTTTTGTGAGTCTTTCAATATGTTCTTCACACATGTGACATTTGGCATTGTTATAAAGGCGCGGCTTGAAAGCAGTCGATATGATAAATGTGCGTTTACGCATAACTCATCTTTTGGTGGCTTTTGTGGTCTTTGCTGGTGCTATCAGTGCTAAAGGTTTATCCACAACAACCTAGGCTGTGCCTATTCGTAGCACGCCCAGCTATCAATGGCAACACCTTTTTACACACACACACACACCATGGACAATTTGTTGTTGGGGTTTATACATTTTTTTTTGGGCGCTTTGAGTGCTTTTTGGGGAGAACTAGAAAAGTTCTTTGTTTGTTCGAGGGGCCAAATGGCGAGCTTCAGCTATTTATTGCCATTTTCCTATGGACCCAGGCACGCATTTGCCATTCCGGCCGGACAACAACAACGACAACAACAAGAAGAATTTCACATAAATCAAAATAACTGTCAGCGGAAGCGGCGTCCATAGTTTTTAACGGGCATGGGCAATGCAATCCGGCAAAAAAGCAAAAACCAACCGGGGAACAAACGAAAAAAAATCAAAAACTAGCCAGCGTATCCTTCACATCCCCTACCCAATCCCACACCCCAACCCCCTCCCCCTACACACACATAGTTCAAGTTGCGGTGCGTCGCATAATGCATGTGACCAGCATTGGAGTGTAGACTGTACAGTGTGTACTCTGTCTATTGCGCGCCACCATCGACTGCCGCCGGCTGTCATATTTTTGGTGGCCAATGTTTTTTATTGTATCATTTTGCTTTGTTGTTGCCTGGAAGCCGGCGTCGACCATAATTAATTGTGCAAATTTTTGCGGTCATCCTATTGAACTTTTTTTTTTTGGTTTTTTTGTTTTTTAAAGTCAGCAGAAATACTCCCGGAGGCATGGCGACAAACAACACTTGAATTATGTGTCCAGTGGCAACCCTAGTTGCAACACAATAAGCTAATATAAAGTCAATAGCTTAATAAACAAAATTATCAGCTGAACAAATGTTTTGTCAAGCCAATTGTTCAGTTTAATGAACCATTTACTGAACCGAACAGAACACAACAAAACCAAGCAGAAGAAAGCATCGAGCATTTCATCAGAAATAGTGAAAGCATTAAAGGTGTTAAATGAACGACTAAGAGATGACCTGTTAAACAGATTAAACTTGATTTTTTAGTTGGGATAACTAAGCTTAAAGTATTTAGCATGAAACTCATTAAACAAAGCTAATATTAGCTGAAAAAAAGAATGATATAATCTAAAATGGTCATCAAATAATCCAGCCTTGAACTTCATCTCCTTCATCTCACATCTTCTTAAACAAAACTACCCTTTCAGCATACCCTTTAAGGGTATGGTAAAATAATGAAAGCGGAGCCTCTGACTGGACACATCATTAGGCGCTGCCATTTGATGAAGTTTTAATGAAAGCGAAAAACAACAACACGAACACGAGCAACAACAACAATACGTGGAAACGAAGCATTTGGGGTCCGAGCGAACGAACATCTTTTGCCGTTTGCCTTTTTTGGCCCAATCAAAAATTAATGAGTGCCAGGCGCTTAGAAGTGATAAATCACCTTGACAAAGGCAACAGAGCCAACGAGAGACAGAGAGAGAGGAGGAAAGGGAGAGAGAGGGTGCTAAAGTGAGAGGGGAGCTCATGTTGCCTGGTCACAAATGAAAATGGCATCATAATAATAATAATAACAATAGTAATAAATGTCGCCTTTTGCAATTCACTTTAATTGCCAGCAAATGCGCCACACAAAATGTTCAACCGTAAAAAGTGAGAGCGTACAAAAAAACCAACAAAAAAAGGGGAGAAAGGGAAGCAATAGTTGAGAGTGGCATCTTAATTATAAGCCACTCGAGCAGAATGTTGTTTGGCTTCATCGCATTACCAACTGGCGAGCATGCAACTTAAAATCGCCGCACATAACTCAACAGCAGCGACGGCGATGATGACTGAAATTAATTGCCAGCCTGCCTGCCTTGCCCCAAAATGTATGCTATGTTTTTTTTTATTTCCTGCAAATCACCACCTGATGTGTGATAGAATGGTGTGTGTGTGTTGGGTTGGGTTGGGTTGGTTTGGAAGTTGTGAAGTTATTGTGAAGTTTTCGTGGCACAGCATGGCGTGGTATTTATTAATTTCTTTGACAAATCTGTTGCATGCTTTTGCAAGCGCCACGACGAGTGCCAAACGCGTTGCTCTGTGTTTTTTATTCTGAAGCACTTTGTCAAACTTTTGCAACAACTTTTGCGGGCGACACGAGACGACACTGGGGGGAGTGGGAAAAACGTAGCTAAATGCTTGGCCATGACTCTAGAGATGGGTGGAAGATTTAAAGTCATGACAATTACTTAAAAGAGATCAAATATAACGATGTTTCTTTATAAGCAAAATAAGACTTTTTGGTTTATAATCTCTAACTTAAAATCATTTTTTTAAGGTTTTAAATTTTGCATTATTGGATTTTTGTCATCTTAATAAAGGTTTTAAATTATACATAAAAAAAGCCTAAAGTCTCATTTTCGATAGAAACCTCCCACAAAAAAAGTCCCAAAATAGCTAGAAAACAGCAAACAAAGCTAGATTTTTCTAACAAAAAACAGATCGTGTTCCTTCAAAAAAAACACGATACTTGTTCATCTCTAAGACGCAGTAATATTGTAGCATCATATTGTCAGACACACACACTCACACACACACACCTACACTGACATTAAGACACACATTTACATGCATAGCTTGTATTTGTGTGTGTGTGTGCGTGTGTTTTTCTCGGTATTCAGAGTCAGGCACTTGAAAAACGCAAAAGTAATAAACTTAATTGGTTTGTTCGCAGTTACTTTCCTCCAACAGCTTTTGTCAGGGCAGCAGTACACCCAACCCTACCCCCTGACCAACCATCCCTTTCCCAGTCCTTAACCACTGCTTAAGTACTTCATGCAGCGATCCACTCGAGTATTGCGTTGCGTTTTGCGCTTTTAAGTAGCAAAGTTTTGCAAGCTGCTTTTTTTTTGTTTTGTTTCTGTTTAATTTATTTTTTTGTTTTTTTTTCTATACATATATTTTGCCGCTCGCTTTTCAGCCAAAGTGTTGAAGTTTGCTGTTCGAGTGTTTTGAGCTGCAAAAAAATGTGGAAAAACTTTGACTGCATTCGAAACAAACTGCAAAAAAGAAGGAGTGCAAAATTATCGCTCATACGCAATGTTTGCTTTGAGTCATTTTTTGCGGTTTGATGCTCTCTCTCGCTCTACCTCTCTCTCTCCCTCTCTTTTTTCTGTCTCTCGGCAAGTGCTTATTATTTTATCTAATGAATCTGTTTGGCTAACTCAACGAGCCAGGAGCAGCAGCAACAACTTATATGAATATGGCCAAAGTTTCTCAAGTGTTTTAGAGTTGCAAAGGATACGGATACAGAATAGCAGGAGCTACATTTCTAACTGTTGTTTTTTTTTCTTTCCAGCTACAGAGAACAGAGCAAGCAGAACAGAACAGTTTATTTCGAAAGTTTACCACACTTTTTATTGCCTTCGTTTTTACCGCCGCTGACTCGTTGTGTGCGTAGCCTGAGTAATGGATATTTTGTAATGAATTTTTGAGTAGACAAAAGCCAAAAGCTTCACTGAAAAATCTCTGCAAAAAAGTTTTCTACTATTTCTGTCTCTCTGTTTCGACGTATGTATATGTTTTTTTTTTTTAAAAGCGCAGTAAGTAGCTAAAAAAAAGTGAATCGTAAAGCATGACAGCATTTATGATATGCGGTGAGTCCAACAGCATTTTGAATATCATATTTTAATGCTACTGGCGCGTTTTTTTTAGTTGCATATGTATAATATGGAATTCTGAGTACTTTTAACTGGCAACAAACTAAGGACTTGACGTTGGATATTTCATAGAATAAAAGGTATTGTGGTGATGATGGCCTCAAAAGGCAAAAAAACTGAATAACTGATAAACAAAACAGTTAAAAAATCAGCACTTTATTTCTCATTCTGTTTAATTTTGAGTTCTTGTCATTATACCATGCTTAATTATCAATTCTATCAACTCGTCGTAGCATAGTTGGAAATGTTTTATTTTCTGTAAATTCATGTAAAAAATCCTAACCCAAAAGTTACACATGTGAACGGATGCAAAATTTTCCGAACCCATAACTTTGTCAAAACTGAACCGATTTACAAAAGGAAAAGCGTTTGAGTCATGGCTTGATCCTAATAGTAATACTGCATTCAAAGTTGAAAATATATTTCTTTTCTTGAAATTCATGAAAAAAATCCTGACCCAAAAATTACAAGAAAAACTTTCCCAACCCATTACTTTGTCAAAACTGAACCGATTTTCAAAAGGAAAACCGTTGTATTCATGGCTTGATCTCAAATATTTACTTTGAACACATCAAATACAACTAGCTTTAATTAACACTGCTTGTTTTTTGCTTCAAATGCATTTAATCTGCGCATTGCATGCGTGGGTAATTTAAGCCGCCAGCCGGCAGTGGCATGCAACGCCTACCTAACATCACACTCATACACATACTCAACTTTACAATGTGCTAGCACATAATTATTGCCTACTTTTCGGTGGCAACACGAGAAGGCAACTACAACAAGACCAACTGAAACACGAACTAAGATAACAGACCCAAGGCTGCCGTCAAGAAGAGCTTTGAAAACAATTTTGGGCACCAGAGACGCGAAGTTTGTCGCGTTGAACGTGAACGTTACACACACACACACACATACTAACATATACCACTGCCACACAAGTTTATACAACTTTTGGCCGCGTCTTTGGCATCCACACACAAGGATAAAGCGTATAAAATATACGCGAAAAGCGTGCGAATCTCCGTCTCGTCACGTTGTGGCATAGAGGGGTGCGGGGGGAGGGTAGTTAGACTTTCGTTGCGGGTGTGGCAAGTGCCAACTGCTACTTGCCTTTGGTTCAGCACTTACGACTAATTGAAGTTAAGACCTGGTGCCTGGGCGAGCTGTTGTCGACTTACCTGCAAAAAAGGAAGAAAACTTAGCTATAGATATGTATGTATATGTGTGTGTGTGCGTGAAGATAAAGTTAGTTAAATCGTGTAAATTATGTCTAATAGATAAAACTGGCTACAGAAAACTTGCAGCGGGGAAAAACTGAGTCTAGACTCACTTTTAGACCCTTGACTAATAAAAGCTTATGATGCCGCTGATGAAGTTGTTAAGGATGATCATGATGATGATGATGCTGCTACTGCTACTGTTTGCTGCACGTGCCCCCCTTTGCCCCTTTTGGGTTGCAGCCACGTGTTAGGCGTCAAATGAAAATGAAGAAAAGTTCTGCTTGACGCTGTCATATTGTGTGTGTCACACAACGTTGAATAGTTTATATTTGCCACGCAGCTACGTGGGGCAACGCTGCCAGGCCTTATAAATAAGAAATTCTTTTGTTGCAACTGCCCGCAGGCCAAAGTAATAAAGCATAAGAGGAAACCTGGCTGTGCTGCAAGCTGCTGCCGAACACAAAGAGCCCAAAAGTTGCATGTGGCATGAGAGCGAGTGAGTGTGGCAACAGGTAGGAGGTAGTAGAAACTAAAGCAGTCCAAACAAGCAGTTAGCAAAGCAAGCGAACAGGGCAAAACGGGCGCATAATCAAGCCAAGAAAGTACATTGTTAGAAATCTTAGAAGAAACTTAAGTTGTTAAAATATTTATTCTATTAATGAAAGGAATTTGTTTAGTTAAAAACTATTTTACTTATTCACTTAGTTATAATTATTGATAACTAATCATTTTCGTAACTTTCACTTGAATAAAAAATAAGTTTTAACATTTTCTCCCCATCTCTATTACAACTTATATTATATTGTTTACTTTATAAATTTTAAGTTTTGTATATATATTAACGCATAGTTTCTAGCAGTGCATACAGGTTCCCGACTGGCAGCATCACTTAGTAGAGGATGAGTCAGTGGCAAGTGCCCACACATAAATACACACACAGCCATGCACTACATTCATGGTTTAGTTGGGCTGTTCTGGACCATATGATGTTTGTTGCACAAACACACACACACATTTACACAGATACACTCACATGTTTTTGGACTTGTAGCAACTGCCAGCCACAAGCTGCAGTCTCATATTGTTTACCTGGACCGAAAAAGGCTATAAAAACAAAGGCAAATAAAAGCCAAGGCAAAAGGCAGCAAAGAAAGAAAGAAAGACGCGACGACTCTGCTGTAAAGAACTCTAATGTGGATATTCAGGTTAAACAGGGTTTCCGACTCGTTCCTCTCTCTCTCGTTCCTTTCTGCTCTCGTCTCTGTGTCTCTCTCTCTTCAAAGGATGGCTGGCTGTGCCCAAAAGTCATAACTCAAAAGTCGGTGCAGAAGAAGGAACAAACATGTGACTTAATAGTTGCCTGACTGCCATGCAATGTGCTGAAATGCAGAGGCAGAGTGGGGAGCAAAGGGTAAGAGACTGCGGTGTGGCACAAGCAAACAAAGTGCAAAAGCAAGACCAAAGACAAGGGTGTGGTAAACAGTTTGTGCAGTGCTGCCAAGTCTTAAAGAGCAAAAAGTAGCTAATTTGAAGGATGGGAAAAACTAAGTTGGAAAATGGTTCTATTAGATTTAATTGATGAAGATAAATAAATGGGTTTTCTTTTTTTAATATTGTAACAAATCCATTTCTATTCCAGCCAAGTCTCGACTAATATAAAACAGATTAAACGGCTTCATGGGCAACACTGTTCGTAGTTTGTGTAGTAGATATAAACGTTTGAAAAGGGTATCAGACGTTCTTAGCATGAAATCACAAGCAAACACACACACACAGTAAAGTAAACACACACACACACACACACAATGCAAACATATGTTGCCTCAGTCTCGACTTCATCTCAGCAGGTTGTCGCTGTTGTCGGGAACGTTGCCACCATTTTTTCCTTACCCCTCACCCATCTACTCCTTCACAGCCAACGAGTCAGAAGGTTGGAGGCAGTAGTAGTACAAAGCAGTCGCGTTTAAGTCAAATGCTAAATGGCATTTGGGGACAACAACATCAGGCTTAAGAAGAAGGCGGTGGAGAAGTGGCACTAACAGCTGAGCTGCTGCTGCTGCGTCTGCTGCTGCCGCTTCTGTTGGTAGTTGGTAGTAGCTCTGGCTTAAACCACACACACCAAACATCCCAAACTACCAATCTACACTACTTACTTGATCCCCACTGGTATGGCAAATTTCATTTTCTTTCAGCTTGCCTTTCCCGGCCAACAAACACACAACATGTCTGCGGTTTCTTCCTTCTTTTTTTTTGGTTGAAACTCTTTCTTTTTTTACGGTGTGTGTGTTTTTTTAAGAGAGTGTTAAGTAGCATTTGGACTGGATCTGGAGAGTTGTTGGTTGTGTGGGTAGTTTTGACTGGGCTGTCAAGCCTGTCACTTGCACAACTTTGTCAGTGGCAGCAGTAGCAACAGCAAAAGTAGCAGAAAGCACGTGCTAAAGTCAAAAAGAAGTCTTCACTTCGGGCTGCTCAGCTTTGTCAGACTTTGTTAGATTAGCGGGTCGACATAGCAAGAGTGCGCAGAGGCAAAAATATGTTGACAACAAAAAAGAACGAAAATCTTAAAAGTTGTATTTACATGTTGTAACCATAATTTTTTTGGTAGTTAGGTAGAAGATTAACAAGGATAACGGATAAAAAAGCAATGCTTGCTCAAGTTTTGAGAAACAATAAAAGTTAAACTTATAATTAGTAAATGGTTTACTTTCTAGATTGATATATTAAACGGATTCCTTGTAGATATACAATCAAGCTCTCATATTTCAGGTTCTACTTCATTATCTTTCTCACATCCTTGTTATCTTTCGCTCTGTTTCAGTCACTTCAAACTCTAAGGAACTACTTCAAACACAGACATTTCGTGCAATTATATTTCCTGCCTCGGGTAATGATGGTAGACTGAGATTTTATGCACCTCAAGCACCCCCAAAAACTACTAGTAAATGAGTTCTTTTCATATGCTACCAAGTTTTGCTGCTTTTAAATACATTTTTGGCCAGGCAGTGGCTAATTTTTGATTGCCCTCATATAAAATTTATAAAGCATGCCACAACAACTAGACACAAACACTAACACTCCCCAAACCGACATGCCTGAACACAGACTCTATAAATATAATTGCTTGAAATGTTGCAACTATTTCGTACCATGCACCCAAAAGAAATTTCCTCCTCTCTCTCTCTCTCTTCCTGCTCTAAGTCCCATAAAACCCTATGCAAATGTCTGGGCTATCGGAATCAAAAGTTACTTACACTCATGTCAGGGGCCGCTTGGGCAACAAATAAATTTCCTTATGCTTTTTGAAGGGAACGGGATAGGAAATCTCCCGTTACCCCACCTCCCAGGAGACGATTGTCAAGTGAAGGGTTAGAAAACAAGAAAACTATGACCAAACATTTTACTTACAGTTACAGCAGAGGTACCAACAACTTTTTACAGTCTTAACTTTGCCAGTGTGTGTGCATGTTTGTGCGTTTGTCTGCCACAGTGTTGACAAAGGCCAGTTTTTTATGCCATGGTTTAAATGGGCGTGAGGGGCGTGGCTGGGCGGAAGCTGATAAATGTAAGCGAGCAGAGAGTAAGCAAAAGTGAAAATGACAGAAAATTAAACGCACAAAACTTAAAAAGTGGACATCGAACCTAAAGCAAAAAGAGCGTTGAAGGGTTCTTTGTTTCTTTTTTCATATTTTCCCTCATGTTTTGTGTACTTTTTTGCAGTAAGTTAAGGGTTTCACTTTGACTTTTACCTTTGGCACGCAGTTGTAATTAAAAAGGGGAAAAAATGAAATATTTTTTAAGCAACTTTAAAACGGCAGTAAGTATTAGACGTATTTATTGTACACTTCCGGTTTCTTATTTGTAAGTACTCAATCTGCTTAGGAAAAACGGCGTTTTATTTTTACAAGTGTTTTTCATCTTATTCGTTGCCTGTTTAAACTAAAACTCAAAAGGTTTTCCATTTAATTTCTACCTTTTTTTTGAGGTAGATTTAAGGAAATAGAAAAATGATTTCATGGCATAAATAATCTTTTCTTAAGGCAAACGCATTTTTACGAATTTACATTTTGTACATGTTTGGCTATGGTCGTCTATCTGAGGGAGTTTCTTTTGGCTTGAAAACTGCCAGAAACACGCGCATTTTCAAGTGCTTTTTTTTGTACCCGTCTGTTGAGCTGAGTGCCGAAAAATTTACATAATCTTAATGCAAAGTCGCCGGTCGAGTGTTGGGGCAAGCGTGGTGGGTGGGGGCAGTTGCTTCAAAGGCGCAGACAGCGATGCGTCAACAACAACACGAAAAACACTTGAAATGTGTCTGGAAAGGGGCAGGCTCGGTGGCAGGGGCAAGGGAAAGCACAAGACATAAAACAGCCGGCGGAGATGGGAGAGAGACATGGAAGTTAGAGACCAAGATTCAAGGAAGTTTCTTGCTTCTTCTTACACAAGGTGCCTGCAACTAATGGGTTAAAGTAATTCGTTCCAGTTTCATTTCAAACCAGAACCCGTTCAAATCATGTGTGGGTCTGTCTGTCTAACTGTCGTTAAGCCAAAAAGTTGACGACAAGCAAATAACAGTTGCGTTTGTTAAAGGGTTGAGGGGTATTCAATGAGTGGGGTAGGGAGGGGGGTAGTTCGCTTAAAAGTCAATTGACTGTGAAAAGCCAAAAAGCAAGAGCTTAATTTCCAAATAAAAGGTCTGTGATTTCTGAAGGGGCGGTGAAACTATCGCCTTCCCCTTGTCACGTCTCGAGAACCCTCGCGGAAAATGGAAGCAAAAAAGCAACCCTTCTTCTTAAAGACGTTCGGTAGTATCTTGGGTTTTATCTTGCGGTTTTGTGTATCACTGCTCTATTCAATTTACAGCCCCGCACTTTTTCTCTCCCCTCTACACCCGTTCTTTATCGCCACCCCATGACAATTGACAATCGTTAGCATAATTATTACACACGGCTTAGTTGGGTTGTCGTGCAGGGGTGGTTAGGCGGTTAGGTGGTTAGGCGGTTAGGTGGTTAGGGGTTGGGAGGTGGGAGGTGGTAAACGTAAGCTAATATCCGACACGCACACCCTCAGCAAAAATGTCAACATTTGCCAAGTCTAAGCCGGCGCATTGTTGGCCAAGTATTTGTCATTTAATAAAAAGAATTGTTCAAGAAATTTAAACTACCTTCTCATTGCCGAAATGAACGAAAGGTGGATTGAAAAATTGTAGCTGGAGGTTGTTTGCACGGGTGATTGGGGTGGGTGCTTGTTGTTTATTATATTGTTTTTTTGTTTTTGCTTCGAGGAGTGGTGAATGGGGCCGCAGGGGATAACGTTGCTGTGGTTTAACTTTGCGCATCGCTGCCTCAAACATATGCAGTTAATTTCTTGTTTGTTTCTAAGGAAATGAGCTTTGCCGGAAGGAATACCCAAATTGATGAAAAGTGCGAGTAAAGTGCCGGACCCCTCGGTATTTTAATCCACAACAATTTCAATTTGAATCCCAATTCCTCTAAAGTGGCAAAATCAACGCATTGTTACAAATTGCGTTTATAGTTGATGAGGGGAAGTATGTGTATAAACAATGGGGACTTTTTAGTTGACTATTACTTTTGATGTTTAAGGACTTCAAAGTCCACGAAAGTTTTATGAAGAGGAAAAAGTTTATGTTACTTAAATAGAGGAAGATAAAGAGACACAGGGAAAGGAGAAGATAAACCGACAAAGTGAACAGATATTTAGAGAAAGGAAACCTATGAGGGAGAGAAAGAGAAATAGCTAATGTAATGATCTCAAAGAAATAGCTAAAGACAGAGAGAAGTGTTGATAACATAACTAAAATAAAAGGTATCTTTCTATCTTAAGCATCCATTTCCCACAAACTACAGCCCATTTAATGCCACGCCCACACTTTGCAAACTAATTGAAATTCATAGAACATTTCAGATCACTTAAAGGTAAAAGAATATAAGCCCAAATAATTAACTATCACACCAAAGAACGAAAACTTGAAAACGTTTTGGGGCTGTTTAAAAATTAATTTATGCAGAGACTTGGATAAAACTTATAACTTGTTTCAGTTCCCTTTCCTACCATCACTACTCGGTTCCAATTGCCTGACTTTGGCCAGCTGGGCGCAGTCAAGTTTGGCTCTAATGACAGTTGATTTAGTTGCCATTGGAACGTTGCCTGGTCTAAGGGGCTTATAGATAGTTGTGTGCTAGACTGCATCAGATCATTAACTTCAACGATTTCGAATGCTAACGGCAAATGAGAATTGGGCACGTGATGCAGACGCGTTTGCCTCGAAGCACTCCAAGAAATGAGTTTCGTCAGACCCCCCAGCCACTTCGCCACATTGGGGGAGAGAAGTACTTTTCGGACAAAGTGTCGCTCGCTCGATTTCTCTGTCTCTCTGTCTATCTGTGTTTCTCTATCTTTACCGCGAGGAACTGTTGCGAGTCGCACTCATCGCAGTCACAATTTGAATTTCACAAGCCATTGATTTTTATTTGATTACCACGACAATGAAAGGACGCGCATGGACACGTTAGCTAAGCATTTGTGCTGTATAACTTTCTAGCGGGTTTTTTGTCTTTGGCTATATGTGTGTTTTTAAAGATTTTGAAGGGTTTTTAAGTAGTTGCTGGAGAGGGAGTTCAGTTAATGCTTTGTGTAGCAGGATATCAAAGTACTGGACTTGCATTCAGCGCCATTTGATACACCTTTATACGTTGACGTTTCAATTCTGTCTTAATGAAACCTATTCATGGAAAACCTATTCAAAAAGTCCTGCAAGTTCTAATCATTCCAATTCAATATTTTACTTTGGCATCGACGAATCTTTTTTGATAGCTAGACATTTAGCTTTTTTTTAGCTTCCAAATTCGTTATCTCTAAAACACTTTTAGACCGAAAAAAAAATGAAAGAAACATTTGAAATTATTTTTAGCAAAAGTTTCGAAACGGGGCGACAACGTTGCATGTCATTCAAATGCCGTCGTTGTGTCTACCAATTTCTTCTTCTTTTTTGCAGGTGTGGAGCAGGGTACGTGGTGGGATCGTGTTTGGGTACTGCAAAAAAAAAGAAACCCTTTTTCTAATACATATTCTGTGTAGCGTTCGTTGGGCTGTTGCATTTGAACAATTTATTGCAGCAGCACACGACGACAAGGACGACGGACTGTTTCATTCTATTTCGAGAGCATGTTGAGTTGGCTAAGGTCTGAGCGAGGTCCTGGCACAGGACATGCAATGGGGGTTGCCAGCTAGTAGTTGCTGTGTATTGCCAGTCACGGCAGCTTGAAGCCAGATGTCCTTACCAAATGCTACTGTTTCGTACACAGCGGGCGGCATTTGGCTGTCAAAAGCATGTCAAAGGCGTCGTCACCAGCGTGCACCACATTGTTGTAGTTGTAACTGTTGTGGCGCATCCTTTTTGTGGGTTGGCCTGCTCGCCTCACACAATTGCAAAAAACTTGAGACAATCGAATCAAACTCATTCGCCTGAAATCATCGACGTGTAAAATTACGAGATAACATTGTTAGCTGAGCTGCTGTCCTGGCCCAGGTCCTTCTCCTACCCTATCCCCTCCTCCCTTTGTGTGCTATGGGTCCTTCAGTGTCCTCAGTGTCAGTCGTGAAAATGCAGGATTTTAAATTGAATCGCGCGACGCTTAAGCAAGAAATCAACGACACAAACGACACCCAATGACGACCACATAAATGTCGAAATATGCAGTCATGCCATCAGCTTTTCAATTCAGAACCTGTCACACAGAGCCCCTTCTGTCTCTGGACTCAAAGCATTAGCCCTGTGCAGAGGGTTGGGGCTGAGGTATTAGTAGTCATGGCACTACTGCTACGACGACGAATACTACTACTACTACTACTACTATTTGACTGGCAGCAGTGCAGATTTTTGAGGTTTTCATTGTTGGTTAGTTGAATTTTGCTGTTGTTGTTTGAATTGTCAGACAGACAAACTCGTCGCTTGGCATTTGAACCGACTGGGAGTGGGTTCCTGTTTAATTGGTTTATCCTTTCTGGGTAAATACGCATACCAATGCCAGCCTAGAGCCCTAAAAGTGCCACCACTCATAGTTGCATACTCTTCGCCTGGTTATTATGACCATAAGTGTAGTATGTGGTGTGAGTGTGTTTGATTCATTCGTTTGTGTATGTGTTGTAATTAAGTCGCATTGTCCAGAATGCATGTGTGCTGGCAAGAAGTGAATAGCACTGGCATTTGACAACATGGAAATTAGGCATTGATACTGACATCAATGGGACTTTAATTTGCATTGTCTCTGATCTCTGGACCAGCAAAAATCCTCAAAGTAACTTATGAATCTGTTGGCCTATGGGCTGGTAAGTTGAAATTTGATTTAGAGCTTCCTCTCTGGTATTTAAACAGTGTTTTGGAAGGTCCAGCCGTCTAAGGACCCTACAAAACATCTGCCTATGAAAGGAAATTCAAACTTCCCATAGCCATAACTACGTCAAAACTCAATATATTTTTAAAATCCAGAGTGTCATAGTTCCGTTAGAACTAAACTGCATTTAAACATGGAAATACAATTTTTGACGTGAATTTGCTTCTTTTCCAAAAAGTGTACTTGGCGACGGTTTCGAATCTTTTTGGCTGTTTGCAACTTTAAGTGAGAACATCTGCACGTTCCTTGACAACAAATAGACAGACAAACAGACGGCATTATAATCATCGGAATGACTTTGGCTTATAATTTGTTTTGGCAAGTCGGGCGTGTATTAGATGCCAGACGAACGAACGAACGAATAAGTACTTTCTTACGGGGCTCTGTTACTTCCTGCTCCAACTACAATTCCTATGCCAGGTTACACGCTATATACGCTTGGCCTGTCCCAGGCACTGTCCACATTGGCCACGGCCAATTTCCAAGAAAGCAAACTCAAGAGAATTTTCGAGTTTAACTTTTTACGCTTGAAGCGATAATGGTGCGCAGCTCTTCCAGCTTCACTGGCTGCTCCGTTTCTCGGTTTCAGTTCCGATCCCCATTCTCTTATTCTCCGTTTTTTCAAACCTAATGGCAAACATGGCCACAAGTTCGTGCCTTGTCCACTTACTCACCGAAAAAGAGAGAGAGAGAACGCGATGAGCTTGAGGGCAGCGTCTCGTCTGCAATTGTGCTCTTCTCCCTCTCTCCCTCTCTTTCTCTTGGCTGACTGGCCAAGTTCCTTGCGGCCACCCGGCTGACTGGCTGCCCGGCTGGACGACTCACCTTCCCCTCTCCTATCCACTGTCTCGCCTGTCGCGCAAGTTTTGCTGTTCTTTTTCTTTGCACTTTTTTATGCTGAGAAATCTGTTTTTAAGTTTTAGCAATTTAATATTTTAAGTCTACAAATTGTTGTTGCAAAGGATTACTTTCGGTTTTTTTTTTCTTATGTTTTTTGTTCTGTTTTTCTTCTCTTTTTTTTCTGGTGTGCATTCTAATAAGCTGCTAATTGGTTGCCAACGCAGACAACATCGTCGTCTCCAACAACTAACGGCATCTTCTATATGTATGTATATAAGTTCAACATTGCACACCCTTGGCTCATAATTAACCCGCTCTTTAATAAGTTTTCGCTTCGTTTTCATTGCTTGCAGGCTTAAATGATTTTGGCTTGAAATTTCATTCTACGAAATCAGAATTTGATAGCTTGAGGATTAAAGATTGCTTTTTTTCTTGTTGAAGCTCACGCGTTTTTCTTTATGGCAACTATTATGCTTTTCCCATATTATAACTGTTGTTGTTGTTTTGTTTTCCTTTCTGTTAGCTTCAAGCTACAATTTCAAGCTATTTTTTCTTTTTTTGCCCCTTAGCCAAAGTGGAAAAATTCTAATTATTGAAATTGATAGCCAAGAATTTAACGGGTTGATAATTACTTTTCGCTCAGCTGCCGCCTGATAAGTTAGTTATATCGCATAAATATATATATATTATTTTATAATGCTGTTGCCTCCGAGGTAGACGCTGTGTGAAATATGGCATGTGATTTGTTGTTTTTAATCGCCAGAGGGCGACAAAGTGTTGACGACAATTTAAGCTTTAAGTTTCAAATGGGAAGAGCATATTAGGAAAGTGTTAAAGTCTAAAGTTATTACAGCTTAAAGTATATGAGAAGAGCTTAAACTGATAACAAAGGCTCTTATAGTAATTTTATACTTATATTCACAGCTATTGTGAATATTTGCAAAAGATATATGTTTATAAACGAAATATTCCCCTAAGAAGTTACTTTTTTCATTTAGTTTTTTCCTTACATCTGTTATGGGAAAGATTTTCTTTTTGGATGACTTAAAGAAGTTCGTTCTTATGTACGCCTGTCGCGCTGACAGCTTAAGAAAACGCTAGTGGACAGGACTATTCATGCGGCCATTTGATCTCCATTCACTGTTCACCCTCTGCAGTATCCTTTTTTGCAGCCTGCCTGCACAACAAATGCTGTCTCATCAGCATTTGACTTCAAAGAAGTCATTTGCACAATGCTCCTGCTTGCTTGATTTTCCTGTTGATGTTTTTTCATGATGTTGCTGCACGGAAGTAGCGGAAGTTGTGTTCATTATGTCCTTGGCAAACAGCACAACGAAAGATATGTACACACAGAGAGAGAGAGAGATAAATAGAGTAAGGGCCAAAAAGTGAACAACAACAGTTGCCAGTATCTATTCCATTTGCCAGCTTGGACTTGTCATTGCCTTCCTTGTTTCTTGCCCACCCATAGAAAGTGCATGTAATACCAGAAAGAGGCGAAGAAAAACGAGATAAACGAGAACAACGGGAATAAAAAGTGCATGTAATCATTAACCAAAACGCCAAGCTAAAATTTTTTGCTTATCTTTTTTTCTCAACCAAAAAACGAGGGAAAACTGTTTTCTGAGTTTTTGTTGCATACAAAATGAACTAAATATTGTTAGTTGAATGCATAATACACAGAATACACTGGGAAAATCGATGGCCCTAAGGGAATGGAAACGTTCAACATGAAAGTTCGGTACACTCAAGTCTTACCTATTATTATCGCTCAGTGTATGAAGCCGAATCAGAATAGGTAATCCGAGTACTGCCTGCCATATTGACAGAGACGAAAGGCTCCCCACAAAGAACACATCAGCAAAAAACTGAAGCCCAGGTTCACTGCAAGTGACGTCCGCTTGAGGATTTCCCTTGGCTCCTGGACCTGAATGTTGAGAGTCTGAATGTGTATCTCTGGTGGCATGTCTTTTGGCTGCCACGCTCATTGATGATTGAAATGCGATTAGGGTCCAGTCAGCCGGTGCACACACACACACACATACACACAGAGAGAGAGAGGGAGAGCGATTTGGGCATTGGCGCATAACAATGCGAATGATGAGGGCAGACAGCCGCACAAAGTGTGTGTTTATGGCGAGGGAAGAGCTAAGAGGGAATCAGCTACCACATAAATTGATAATGTGCTCAAGGTAAGAGAGAGACAGAGCGATAACGAACCAAATCAGCTGTTACAATATAAACTCAACCAAATGCTGATTGTGTTGCAAGGATTGAACTTTAAGTTATGGTGCGGAGTTAATTGGCATTACGCTTTGATATCGATCGAAGCGTACAATATTGTAATTATTGCGCTTTAAGCAAGGGAAAGGGGAGGCCAAAGCCAAAGCCAAAGATTATTACGCTATTTTGAACCTACTGACCGCAGCAGTTGTCATTTGCTAACTAAGCGGCATTAATTATAATTAACAAAATGTGCAAAATGAGAACCTGGTATGCAATGAGGATTATTTTAAACAAAAGCTGTTGAGTGGCAGCTATGAAATTGAAAGTTCTCGGGAGAGAGGGGCGAGGGGCTTTACACAATAGGCTGGATGGCCAGGCAGGACAGCCAGCTTAATAATGAGGGTTGCTTGAGGTTGCCGCTTTTGTACAATTGTTTGGATGCCAAAATCCATTTCGCTTATGAGCTTTTCAGACATGCAATTTTAAAAGTAAATTCATAAATATTGCACAACGGATGCCCAAAATGGTTTTGTTTGAGGTGACCATAAGTGCAAAAAGGAAGGATCTAGAAAAAGGAAAAGTAAAATAGGATGAATTATGGCACAGGATACCGAAGATTAAACGCTCTTGCAAACATCGGACAGACGTTTTATTAAAGTTGAGGCTTTTTGGGAATACCTCAGAAGCATGAACATAAATAATCAACGGAGCATCGTCTTTTTAGGGATATCCTAGTCTTTCGAGTATAGAGAAGCATCTTCAATAAGGAGGATTCTGTTTCCCAGCTAAAATGTATTCAAAAATCCTTAAAAAAGAACACCCTTAAGATTAACAGGATTCCTTGATGTCTCTTTCGTTGAGTTAAATGTTTCAAACAAACTTTTTATACCCTATCCGCATTCATATATCTAAATAGAGCAACTGATTGATTGTTGTTATTTCTCCAGCTTAGCCTGTCTCACTCTCAAAGACGCTCTCCCTCGCTCTCTTTTCGTTTGTACACCCTTTTTTGGAGCCACATACATAAAGTTTGGCCAGTCACCTTGACCCTACTCAAATGACTTTAAGCCCTAACCGACTGGGCTAATGACTAGCCATAAAATATATCATCATTAAGAGCACGGGCCGTAGTCGGGGCACAAAAAAAACCAAAGCTTAAACCAAACCAAACCAAACAGCTTACCAACCAAACTGTATCGACTAACAAAAGTTTCTAAACTTCGTATTCACTCAATCTCACTCTCCCTGCACCCCCCTCCCTCTTTCTCTCTGTTATCTCTCTTGCTCAACCTATCTTCTAAGCCAATTAATTGTCAATTTGAAGCACATTTTACATTTCATTGCACAAAATCGCGCCAATCAGCGGAGAAAGAGAGAGAGAGAGGGGGGCGCTGCCATCTAAGTTCATTATCGTTAGCCGATAATCAGCGACCGAACTGCGAAGCGTGTGATATTGACAGCCACAAACAGTTGTCCACGGTATCCCCTCTCTCTCTCCCTTCCCCTTTCTACTTCTCCTTTACCTGAGCTGAGCTGGAGTCAACCAACATAAATCATTTCCAGTTTGTATAGAGCGAAGTCTCCTCCCCTCCTTAGCCCCTCTTTGCCTTATGCTCTCGATTTGATGTTTGTTGTTGTTGTTGCCTTTTCATTTATTTCGCTTTAATTTCTGATTGAAAATCTGTGAGCTCAAAGCGAAACATGTTTGTCAATTAATTGGTTAATCAATATGATTAATTTGCATGAGCCGAGCGCACGCTTTTTGTTAATGCTGCCTGACTTGCCTGCCTGACTTGCCTGCCAGCTTGCCACACGGCCCGCTTGCCTCTGTTGCAGTTGAGCTCAAAAATTAAAATACCAATCTCAATTCATGTCCACGAAATGGCCAAGTTAAATGAGCCAAGACCGGCACAGTGCACACTGGTATAGAGTTCGTTGACAATAAGTTTGATTAACTGGCCTTTAAATTGAAATATTATATCACGTATTTACTTAACGAACTTTTCAGATCACACCTCAAAAGATAATCCAAAGAAACATTTCAAAAGTTTTAAGAAATGTCTTCGTTAAAAGTGATATTTTTGTTAAGACTTAACTTCCACGGCATAAAATTATGTTTCCCTGACATAAACACAGATAAGAAAGCTACTTTTCAGTTAACACATAATTTAGTCTTTAGAAAATTTAAATCATACTTTATATAGACTAAGGGGCCCGCCCAGCCCAAGTCTAATTTATTATGTGGTATTTTATCAACAATATCAATTTCCTAGACGCACACGAGTGTGAAAGATATAGATGTGTCGGTGTTGGTGTGCGTGTATGTGTGTATGTGTGTGTGGTGCCGCAGGCAAAAAAAATGTCAATGAAACCATAAAAATGTCTAAAGCTGACCGACTGGACAAAATGGACAACAGCTGGACGACAGGCAACGCAATAAACAGCAACTGTTGGCGCGACGAGAAGAACACGAACAGGGGGAAAGAGAGAGAAAGAGAGAGAGAGGAGTGGAGTGGAGTAAATAGTGAGCAGGGCAAATGTTGAATTGTTTGTGGGTCGCTTGCCGGTCAAACGGAGCGTTTGGAGGGGGAGTAGGAGGAGGAAATGGAGCAGAAGTGGGCGGAATTGTTGATGATATAGCAAATGAACATTACGACTTGTATATTGTAGTATATATATACATATATATGAATGTATGTTTGGCTGTTGATTATGATGATGTTTATGATTGCTTGCGAGGGACGGAGTGGCGGGGTGGCAATGTTGTGACAAGCAAGCAAGTGGCGGCCAAATACGTGCAAGTTGTTTGTGACACATGTTGAATGGGGCAGCAACATATTTGTGCTTAGCTCAGCTTTTGAACTGTTGTTGGTTGTTTGGGGTTAATGATTTAAGGTATATTTAGCTGGCTTCAACTTTATTTTTGTCCTGGCGCAGTTGCAATTATAATATAATTAAATTTAATTAAAACGTTATTAAGTATACGCCCGTTCGCACACTCAACCGACGAACCCAAAGAAAATCCTTCTCAATTCCCCCTTTTTTCGTTTTTTTCTCAATCTCAATTTCTCATCCGACCAACAATAGGCACCCTGAATTTTCCGCTTAAGTTCATTGCTGGCGCTGGCAAAATGCGCGTCATGAAAAATTCAGGCAACAGCAACAACAACAACAAAAGCAAACGGGCGGAAAACAAATGGTGGAAAAAAGGGCGCACAAATTGCAAACAACAACAAAAAAAGTGCGAGCGTGCGAGAAGAAAAGTGAAAAGCAAAGTGGCAAAACCAGTTAAAAGACAAAAAATAAAAAACAACAACAGCAAAAATGATTGCGTACAGCTGATAAAACAAAAGGAAACCAAAAGGCGAGAGGTAATAGGACGACTATAAGATATCCTGTAAACAAGATTTCTGGATTGATTTTTGTCTAATTTTTGTAGTTTTTTGATTCAAAAATAAATGTTAGAGCTTACAAAAACAATAAAATGTTAGAGAAATGTAATTGTGTGGTTTCATTTTATTGTTTAATCAGGGAAAAAAAGAAGAAAGTATTAAAAAATCGTTTAAGAAACCCAAAGAAATTTTTATTTATTTTTCCTAGAATTTCCTGTTTTTTTTTTAGGTATGCAAAATATAATTCTTAACACCGTTTTTTATAGAGTCAAACAGCACACTGACAACCTTAAGCTCAAGTAAATGCTTCAAATGATGAAATGAATGAATGAACGACTCTCTGTCTCGCTGTCTGTCTATTTGTATATCTTCTCCTGTCTGTATAAAAAAGGGGTGCAGACGAGCGCCTTTTGAGCTTAGGCGACTGCTTTATAGGCGCAAATGTTATACAAAAATGACACTTCATAAAAATGAAGACAACGATAATGATTATTATGATGATGGTGATGATGATGATGACGACGAGGCAGCATCCTCCGTACCCAATCGTTTCCTTCTTACCCTACCCTCCCAGTAATGCCTTTCAGTCTGCCTGTCTGTCTGTGTGAGTGGTATAATAATGATTTCAAATGATTCGAATGAGTCGTCGTTGCGAATATTTCTGAATCGGTGCAGGGGGCAGCAAGGTCGAGGGGTGAGCACCAGCGTAAAGTGCAGAATTTGATGTTTTAAATTAAGTCATTTGCATAAAAAGCTACAAGCCAGCCGCGAAGGGCAGGAGAGTAGCCAAAGAAGCTGAAGCTGAAGCTGCGACTACAAATGAGTGCCGAACGGAAAACAACTTTTTCGCCTGTTTAATGATGGTATGGGCGGGTACAAGGCGAAGGGGCAATGGGAAAGGGGAGCTGCTTTGCACACGCAATGCACTCATTTGTATGCAAATTTAACATGAATGAACAAATCTAAGTAGTCTGTGTTTTTTTTTTTGGTTGATGAAACACATTTTTAAGTCTTGCGTAGCATTAACTAAATTTGAGAATCTGTCTGCTTTTCGATGAGATCATCAAAGGAATATTTAAACATAAGTTCGATGCCATCGTTCTTCAGTTTAATTGTCAAAAGGTGGCAAAATACATGAAATATTGTATTGAATAAATGAAATCTTTACATTTTTTCCCATTTAAACATAGTTTTATGGATTTTTAAAACCTTTTTCATTAACCTTTTCAAATTTGCCAAAATCTTACTCTTATGTTAATGTTATAGATTTTTTTTAACATCTTCCTCATGTTAAATGGATTAAAGGATTGAAAAGGATTAATTAGATAACTGTAAGTAGCTTTAATTAAAACAATTTCAGCTATTATTGTGCTCTGAGTAATTTCATTTATTTTTTTTTTTTGCGTAGTCTAGACACAATCTTAATCAAGTACTCCTGCTTCGGATGCTTCTTTTTGCCGTTTCCTGGGCTCCTGGGTTCCCCAAAGTTTCACTTGGCTACACACGTAATATATGTATGCACATACCTCTACTAAATATATATCAACTGAAATCGCTGCAATTTGCCAAGCTAAGCAAAATCAACAGAAATCTAAAACTCAGCCCATAGGGCCGAAAAGCATACACAACAATACACACTATACACAAACAATTCATCGTCCTTACCTTAACTTACACTCCCCCTTCCATCTCTCTCTGGCTTCCCTGCACCCCCTTCTGGCTAACGTCTATGTTTTTAGATTTACTGCTTAACTTTTTTGGTTAGCTGCGGGCTCATTTCGAGGCTCGTTTCTCTCTTTTCCAAAGCGCTCAAGTAGGTGTATTTTGTATTTGTTGTTGCTTATTGTTGTTGTTGTTGTTGTTGCTTGGGCCTGCCTGCCATTTGCCGCATAATTAAAAAGTCAAGTGAAAAATCACATTTTAACGCAAATGGCTGCCAGCAGAAGCAGGCAAAAGCGTAAAACTCTGAATGCGAAAATGAATGAATGAAATTCTTGCGCCTGAAAGCAGACTAAAGTAATAAGTTGAGAGGGGGCCAGGGGTGTTAGCTGCTATGAGCCACACCACACCAAATAGCGTCAAATGCAAATGCGTTCATTTTATGTATGTGTGTGTGTGTGTGTGTCGAGTGCCACAAACTGCAGGCGCCAGCTGCCAATGGCGTGGGCGCAACAGTGTGGATGGGGCATGGGGCATAGGCAGTGACTGCCGCAAACACTTGAGGCATGTTGCCTATGCCAACTGGCAGCTGGAAGCTGATGCTGCAAACTGGCGGCTTTTGGCGGCTAACAAAAGAATATCAAAGCTATCCCTCCCTCTCGCACTCTCTCTCTCTTTTCACAGCGACTTTTTTGTTTTTAAGCCACACAGTAAGAGAGGCAGAAAGAGAGAGAGAGAGAGAGAGAGGAGGAGAGAGAGAAAGGGAGAGAGGAGGAGAAAGGGTTCTTAACAACAATTTGCCACAACAGCCAAAAAAAAAGAAGTGGCAAAAGGGCTGACAGAGAATTACGAGCATTACGTAATTAAATATTTAAAGTGTTCGTTTTGCCCGACCTCAACTCACACACACACACAGAGAGAGAGAGCACATACAAGACAGATTTGAACCGGAAATACCGCCGCCTACCATCAAATAAACATATTTTGTACAATATGTGTTGTAGCTTTCAGTATTATTATAACACAACAAGCACAAAGGCTCAAAAGCGCAAAAGTCAAATGGGCTTAAAGTGTTTTAATTAGTGGCAAAGATCTACTTGGAAGGAGTTGGATGTGCGACATTAAAGGGAAAGCATTATGTATATATTTGTATATAAATATTAATCATTAAGGAAACTTTTTCAAAAATTAACAAAATAAAGTTCTATAAAAATTTCATAAATTACAAATTTATTATTATTTTTTGTGGTCTAAAGCTTAAAAATAGTAATAGTGCAAAGAAAAGTATTTTTGCTCTAAAAAAGATCTTTAACTTTTCCAAATATTTACAAAAAAGTTTTATACAAATATCATAAATCACATTTTTTAAGCTTTAGAAGCTTAAAAATACTAAATAAAAATGCAAATAAAAAACATTTCTGTTTCAAAAATATCCTTTTATTCAATAAATATCTCATTTTTTACTCTACACAAGGTATTTTGTATGTTTCTCTTTAATATTCAATTATTTATAGGGATTTATAAAAATCGCAAAAAATCTCTACTTCAAAGTGTCAACTCTGTCAGTTGCAGACTTTTTTGTCTTTAAGCTCAATACAAAAAAAAATCAAAATTTACCCCACAAGAATACTAAACACATAGATACAAGGTATGAGGTTCCATTCTCTCTCTCTCTCTATCTCTCTCACAAAAGAGAGGGCCGAAAGTCGAAGTCGATGGCTCCGTTAAGTGCTTGCAAATTTCACTTTTCCGTTTTACGCAGACGCTACGCGACCCCAAAAATACAAAAATACAACAAATAAAAAGAAAAATACACGGAAAATTGTGTGTTGATGTAGCTAAAGTATTTTCACTTTTTTAATTTCATGCAAATTTTCTTTTTCAAGATTAATGTCTGTGCCAAAAGAAAAGAACTTTTGCCAAATGCAAAACAAGAAAATGCCTCGTTTCTATTCTATTATTGTATAATTTGAAAAAGGGCGTAAACAAGGCAGAAAACTTCTGCCCAACGGAGAAACATTTAAAGAAAAATCTATTTGCAATACACTTGAGCAATTTTTCGTTTGTCTTTTTTAAAAATGGGATGAGAAATGGGTAAGCTTTGGGTCGCGTCACTTTAAAAGTCGCATTGAAATTTAATTAATACTTTATTCTCCGGCCGCATATTGCCAATTTGTATGCCACCATCAAGCCCCCTCTCGTTGCCCCCTTTTAATTGTCCTATAAGCTACTTGGCGCTCGTAATTTAGATGCTTAATCCTTAATCCTCGAGCTCAGTGCTTTCGAAATATGTTGGCAAAAAACTTTTTTAATTGATTTCGCTGCAGTTTTCTTGTTTTATTCATTGTGTTTTTCCTCCAACTTCTTTTTTTTTGTCTTTGTTTTTTTTTTTACTCTTTTTCTTCAGCCAAACCAGTCGAGCGCAAAATTTTTGCAGCACGCTTTGGCGCGCTTCGTTTGCCACGAGTTTGAGCGTCGAATGGAATGTGGCAAAGTATGGGATATGATAAAAGTGTTGGAAGATAGGGGAGCTGAATTGTGAATTTAATCTATTTGCTAGAAATTTAGTTATTATGCTTGAAGCTCGTTATTAAATTGAATAGTTTACTACAAGTTGAGCTTAAATATTGAGTTTCTCAAAGAAAAATCTTCCTTAAACAACAAACACTTTCTCTAAGGAAACTCCAGGATTAACCGAGAAACATTTTTAAAAAAGTCAGTTGGAAAAGTTTACAAGTTTTAAGCAGAACAGAGATAATTTAAGTATGTTTTTCGCTGTCTAACATTTCAGTTAAGTAAAATAAACAATACACATGTATCTCTCCCTATATCTAACAAAACTCTCTGTACAACTATATCCTATATTGTCAATCTGTCAAAGGTCAACTGAAAATCCTTTATTCCAAACCCATTCACAGTCCCGCGAAACAAAAGACAGCAGGAATCAGCTGACGGATAAATTAAATGCAGCTATACAGCTAAATAAAAGCCACATAAAGCGACCCACACATAAAAACAAAAACACGAAACAACAATCCGACACCAATCCGGCAAGTTGGCAATGCGGCAATCCGGCAACGCTCGCTGCCATAGCCAGCCACTTAATGATGACAGTAAAATGACTTAAATCGCTGTCAATGTTGACACTTTAACAAATTTTTTCACTTATAGCAAGAGAGACCGAATGACGACGACGACGACGAACAGTGTGCAAAAGGGAGTGGGAGAGAAGCGAGTGAGAGAGAGGGATACATGGAAAATAAATTTGCGAAATTTTGCAGCACACTTTGTAAATTGTTGTCGTTGTCAATTTTGTTGTTGTTGGTCCGGTTGGCAAAAGTTTGTTAAAATTTTGTTTATAATAAAAAAAATATAAACTCTGTTGTTTGATGTGGATGATGATGATGATGATGATGATGTTAATGATAATGATGTTAATGTATGTACATTTTTTGCCTGTTTGCCCGGCGGGCGTGTTCATTCAACCGCATATAAATCTGCAACAAGCAACGAACAAGCGGACGAACGGACCGACGGGCATTGAAAAAATGCAACGGAAACGCAAAATGCGACGGCCAAAAAAACACAACGGCCTACCCAGACACCCCTTTGGCCCCTGCCCCCCTTTAATACACAGGGCCAGCCAACACACAGTGCAACAGAGTTGTAGACTGTGTGTGTGTGTGTGTGTTGGGGGGCAACCAGTTGATTGGCGTCAGGCACGAGTTGCAACTTGAGGTCTGTGAGGCTGATTTGGGTTTGTTTTTTATATTACTTTTTTATTTTTTGGGCAAGGTAGGTGCACCCCTCTCCCTTGTGTTCCCTGACTGGGTGAGTGAGTGAGTGACTCTGCTGACTGGCTGCCTGTTTGCCTGTCTGACTGCCTGCTGGTGGCTGCCTGCGGTTATCGCCATGCAGGTGAGGCCAACAGAGACCAAACAGAGACCCAGACCCCATAAAACGATGAGACCCAAAGCGCAAGGGCTCCCCAATGTGTATGTGTATGTGTGTGTTGCCCTGCCCTGCCCATTATTTTGCCGTTGCCGTTGTTGTTGTTGTTGTTTATCTCATGATAAAGCGCGACTTGCAACGCGCTGCGTGGTAGAAGCTGACGCCACAGTCACTGCCACAACGGCAACAACAACAAAGTCTCTTCATTGGTATTATAAGCGCACGCTTCATAAATGTGCAAGTTGTGCACGGGAGTGCAGAGAGCGGGAAGGGTGGGGATTGGCGGGGAGGAGGAGTAATGCAGTGTGTAGGGTGCAGCAGAAAAATTATGGAAGGTGGAGGCAATGTAAAGCTGACGGCTGATTTACATTTTTCATAAACAGTGCGCTACACTTGAGTTGTTAGGGCATATTGATTGAGCAGAAGATGCGAATGGAAGATTTGAGACTAAAGAAGCAAAAGAAACGTTTAAGTAAGAAATTGAAATAAAAACTGAACAAGAATATGTTGAAATCAATAAATAATCAACAAATGTGATTCCTGATGAAGAAATGTTACTAAAGTTTTAACTAGATTTATCAAAAACACCATGATCATTTACAGAAACTATCTATAATTGAGCTAACCTGAAAGAAAGCCAGAAAATGATGTCCAAATATAATAGGTTGTATTGAGAACTTATTTACTCTTTCCCTTCCTTTCCCTTACTTCATTTTTACCACTCAAAATGGCCTTAGAAACATTTACCAAACAAAAAACTTCAGTTATCGATATTAATCGGTTGTTATCGATTACTGTTTCTGCCTTACTTCATTTTTACCACTCAAAATGGCCTGAGTCGCATTTACCAAACAAAAACTTCGGTTATCGATATTAATCGGTTGTTATCGATTACTGTTTCTTCCTTACTTTACCACTCAAAATGGCCTTAGAAACCTATACCCAAAAAAACAACACTTCAGTTATCGATATTAATCGGTTGTTATCGATTACTGTTTCTGCCTTACTTCATTTTTACCACTCAAAATGGCCTTAGAAACATTTACCAAACAAAACCCTTCAGTTATCGATATTAATCGGTTATCGATAACTGTTTTCGTTTACACGGAAGCTGATCACAATTTGTTAACAGCTGCTCCCGAACTACACGCCTACCAAAAACAGCACACAAATCAGATAACAGATACATCGCCTTTCCCTACCTTTCCTCCCTCACTCTTGACTCTATCGCTTGTCATAATCTTGTGGAGTGCATCAGTTGCATCAGCAGCTTCTGCTTTTTGCTGCTGCTCATGATGCTTTTGTAATTGAATTGTTGCTGTTGTTGTAATTGCTTTGCTACCGTTTTTTAATCAAGCGCGCTAAGAGCAACGGCTACAAGCGCGACCCCCCGCTCCAACCGCTCCCCCGCCAACAATGCCCAGGCAGGCACTTAACAGCATTAAATGTGCTTGCTGCTTGCCAGCCTGCCTACTCTCGCCAGGGACTCTTCAACAATATGTGGTTGTGTGTGTGTGTTTGTGTGTGTGTAAGTAGCCGCTGTCAGTCTCTCTCTGTCTGTCAGTCCGTCTGCCAATTTGGCGTTGCCTAACTGGTTTTTTTTTTGTGTTCTCTCATTTATTTTAAACCCTTGCGGCGGGTATTGTTAGATTGTTGTGTAGTATGTAAAGCATTGAAGGAAATATTACTGATCTCATTATATCAAAAAGCTAACATAGATATAAAAAATTTCTACAAGAAAGGATCTTAGCTCCAGTAAAATTTTTCTAACCAAAGTTGAAAGATATAGTTATAACATATAAGGTTATGTTTCAGAAAATATAACAAGGTCTACAAACATAGTTCATTATTCCTACGTATGTTTCCGAAAGTATTAATGTACTCGGACAAAAAAAAACTCGTTTAGGGATCTTTGACTTAAGGATCATTAAATTGTGGTCTCATGGCGAAGAGTATTCATTCTTCGTCAATGTTTAACAAACCTGTTTTTTCATTTATTATTTTTTTTCTCATTTTGTTTTTATTTTTTTTCACATAACTCGACGCACATTTCTGCTGTCGGCGCGTATTAATTTCAATGTATACTGCTTTTACCCCCTTCCTTTTGCCCTCACCCCTGCCGGCGTCTACACTTTAGTTAGCTATTCGTACGTAGACCATCCGCAATCCGTTTTTGGACAAGCTGTGCGCGTGCGCTCGCATCTATAATGGGTTGAAGCAGCGAGTTCCACCTTCGCGTTACGCATACGCCGAGTTTGCCCAACAACAAAGTGAAGCGAAGCAAGTGAAGAGGTGCTGTGAGAGTGTGTGTGCGAGTGTTTGTGTGTGAGTGTAGCACCTGTCGCACCTGTGATGGGCCGCATGCCGCGCACGTCTCTTGTAAATAATTCATGTTGACAACTATTTTAGCTTGTTTTACTCTAGTTGGTCACGGGGCACAACACAACACAGCACAAGTGCAAAAACCGAAGGCAGGCAATCGTCTGAAGGCAGCCGATGACAAATCGAACGAAGCCAAGCTGCAACCGATTGGCGGCGAATTAAATTATGATTGACACATTGACTGCCTGACTGACTGATTGCACGCTTCACACACACACAGACAATAGCTGATATCGATTCACAGTGTGTGTATATAGTATAGTTGATAGTTGCTTATCAGTCACATTGATGTTATTGACCTTTTGAGCAGCGTTTTATTTACTTTTTTTGTTTAGCTATTTACTTATCAAATCAGCGATTACTTTATGAATCAAACAATCAATTCATTCAAGAATGATATCAACTTTGAGGATTTTATAAGTCGAAAGAAAATAATTTCTTTTGCAAAAGTTTACAATTCCTAAAAACTGTTAAGCGACGATAAGCTTATTATAATGATTTATTTACCACACCAAAATCCAACTCACTCTTCCTTTTAGTCTAGTTAACCCTTTTCGATTGTATTTGTTAGCTGCTTAAGCACTTTTTTGCTGTTGTTTTCGCTTACCTGCAATGAAATCAAAAGTGAAAAGAAAACATGTTAATTAAAAAGTCGATTTGCCAAACAAACAAACAGAACAAAACAAGAAATAACAATTAACAACTTTATTGCCAAAAATGCACAAATCATGTCTGCTTAAGGCAAGTTGCTCAATAAAGCGTAAAAAGCAAAGTTTCGGTTTGAAAAAAGGTTGAAAAAAAGAAAAAAAACTTGCGGAACTTAAGAAAACAATTACCAACTTTATGTATGGCATCAACTGATTGGAAATATTATGAATTTTGGTATACAAATCATTTCTTTTAATTTCCATATTATTTACTCCTTTTTATGGCAGCCCTGGCAACTCTTAGCATGTCTCTAACACTGTTTACAATTAAAATTTGTCTAGCGTTGCTCACCGCCCGAAAGCAAAAAAAAAGGCCATTAGACAAATGCAAAAGTTTTCTAATTAAAATTGTGCTAAAAGTTTCTAAAACCCATTCTTCAAAATGTTCAAACTCAAACTATTTATGGAATAAGTGCTCATTCGCAACTACGAAAGCTTGTTTTCATTTTCAATAAACTCGCTAATTCTTTTCACATAATTGTTTGTTAATGCCTCCAGCAAATGACAGGCTATAAAGCAAAAAACCAACAAGAAGAAAATCAGCTTTATGTGTGTATGTGTATGTGTGTGTGTGTGTGTTGTGTTGCCTTGGGGGCACGTGCCGCACATCCTTTTAGCTGCATGAAAGCAGCTGCTGTTCGAAATGAAATTAAGCGCTCAAGCACGCGCAAATCACGCGTGACACGCACGAATGCACGCACGCACACTTAGACACGAGACAGGGGAAAAAAAAACAAATTGTGGCCACAATAAAGTTACTTTTATTATTATTATTATATTTATATTTATAGTTTTAGGGCGCAGCATAATAATAATCTTGCTGATGGTGTTGAAGACGAAGTTGAGGCTGGTAATGAATAAGCCAAGAAAAACGAACTAGAAGAGGAAGCAGCAGAAGGACGCAAAGTCGTTTGCCAGAGTCTAGACGAGGCGAGGATAAAATTGTCGGGCACAAAACAAACATAAAACCGAAGCCAAGGAAGCAATGTAGCACGAAGGCTGTAGGGGCAGGAGAGCGGGTGGCGGGGGTTCGGGGTTAGCTATGTGGCAGCATTAGAAAGCCAAGAAAGGGTGGCAAGGGTGGGGAGCAGTACAGGCCACTTTCCAAGGCAAAATGAACTTAACGCCTCTTTAAACTTATGAAACATTGTATCCTGCGCGACGCCAGACAAGCTTAAAGGGGTGGGGAAGATGGTGGGAGGAGGTGGTTTAGCTGTGGGTACGGTGGCAGCATTGGCGACGCCACAAAAATAAAAGAAAAGCAACAACGAAAGCTACATTTTATAAGCGAGGGAAAAGGAAAGAGAAAGCGGAGGAGTCTCCTTGAAAAGCGTTGCCAGATGGCGTGTCGTGACAGACAATCTGGCAACGCTGTTGAGCGTGAGAAGAGAAGGGTATGATACGGGGGGGGTAGTGCTGGCCTTATCAGGAGCAACAGCCAAAAAAGAAAGTTGAGCGTGCAAAAAAAAAGGCAAGCACGAAACCGGAAGGAAGGAAGACACACATACACACATATACAGAGGACCAACACACACACATACACATACGTACAGCAAGTGGCAAGCGAGTTTTACAAGGGTCGACAAATATGAGGCAAGCCAAATGGAAACGAACACATTTCGAAGGCGCTTTAATGTGCTTCTCTTGCTCTGGGTCCTTTTTTTTTGGTTCGTTCTGCCGCAGGGAAGAACGGGGTGTGTGTGGGGGGGGATGTGCGCGCACTGTGTGACGCCCTTTAATGCTTTGGCTGCCCCCCTGCTGTTGCCCGCTATTTGGCCACCCCTCGGGCCAAGAACAACAACAACAGGCGCTGTTAACTTAAATATTTTATGGGGTGTCAGCATTGTCGATGTTGGCGCGATTGTCTTTGCACCCAGGACACCCCACAGCACCCGGCAACCCTCTACACCCCTGCAGTGTCTGGTATTCGTGTGTGTGTATGTGTGTGTGTGTGTGTGTGCTTGGCTCTTTTCTCTTTATCGTGTGCGTGGCTTGTCTTTTGTGTTCGAGGCTAAAGTAATTTCAAATTGATAAGCATCTCGCTCCCTGACTGACGACTGAATGCCTCGAATTGGATATGGACAGGGATATATATTGGGCGAGTATGAGGGAAAGAGAAACGAGGAGGAGGCAGATTGAGGGGTGGTGGTGTGTGATCAACGACAGTGGGCGTTTGTATTAAACTGATTTGTTCCATGTCGAATTCGTTGGCAGGCAGAAGCCAGCTTCAAATTTTTCTTCTCTTTTTGTTTCGTTTTTTTTTTTTGCCATACGTCGCGCTTTTCAAAGTCAATTGAAATTAAGTAACAGATTTTTGTGACTTTACTGACTGAAGGGAAAGGCAGGGTCGATGTTGGGGAACGTGGCGTTGGGGTGGTTTTAGGGGGAGTGGGTTGGTTGTGGTTAGGCGTGAACGTCGTGTAATTACTCTAGAATATACCTTTTTTTTTATTAAACGACTTAAACGTTTAGAATACATGCGTTAAATGTAAACGTTTAGGGATAAAGCAAAATGCAAAAGAGAAGGGAAAACTGGCAAATGAACAAAGCTTGAATTAGGGAATAGACACCAATTATAAACGGAAGTATTAAACATTGTTGAAGAAGTTTAGCCAAAGGAATGCCAAAGGAACATGCACATGACTAGATTCACTCTTAAGATAACTATATTTGAACAGTTTCTGGGATGCTTAAGAAGTTAAGAAAAGTTCAAGGAAAACCCTTTCTCCCTAAATTAGCCTGACGACCGCTTCACCAAATCGCTAGAGTTTTCCGTGGCACCAAAACCAACTTTCCAACCAACTTTCCTTATTGAAAAGCTTAATATAAACATTGTTTATTTTGGAAGCTGGGTTTTTAATGTTAACAGCATTCAAAACTAATCAAATTAAAAATACTCTAATCATGATAACCATATTTTCCTATTCGTTCATGTTCTCATTTCCTCAATTTGCAGACTTTGGTCGAACTCTTAAGACTCTAACTTAAACATTTGCTGTATTCAGATTACAAATTCAATTAACATTTTGGCCGTAAATGAATGAGACTATATTGTGTTGTGTAGCGAAATTATATCTTATTCAAAATTCTATTAGTCTCAGACCTCAACATAACGTTTGTTCCCTCGTTCAAGTAAGCGAGGCTCATTATGCTTTTCGAAGGGGACACAAACAGGCAAACTGAAACCCGAGTCGACGCCCAAATGCGCATAATTAATGAAAGTTTATTTGTACAGCTGCTGACGAAGGCACCACCCGCCCTCCCCTCCACCCACCACTCCTACTCCCTGAGCCTGTCAACAAAATCCAACCGAAAAACACAAAAGTCTTAACATTAGTCGCCTCCAAAACAAAATTGTGCTAAACAAATGATATTTATGCAGCCAGAAAAGCTTAGTGCGACTAAAAAGTTGTTCATTAAGGGGTAGGGGTCGAAAAGTGGTAGAACTTTCGAAGGGTTGGGTAGTGGGTAGTGGGATGGGTGGGGAAGGCAGTTGTTTAGGTTGGCATATCGCATACCGCTGATGTTTGTGCAGACAAAAAGGCATTTAAATCTTATTTGGACATAATTAATGACAGTTAAAAGCAGTTGGCGGCTTTGCGAGGCGCCACCTTCACCTCCCTACCTCTCGTTCACACTGATGTCTCCAGGCTGTTGCACATTTACATGACACTTGGGGCTGTGCGGGAGGGAGGGAGGGAGGTAGGAGTTGTGCGTTTGTAAAGTTTTCAAGTTGAGACTGCGTTAAATTTATGACATTTACGCAGACTTACTTGCAAGTATGGCGCAAACGAGTTTTAACTTCCAATTTGGTGCAGCAAAAGCAGCAGCAGCTGCCACACAACTGCCACGCCCATTTCTTGACAACCAAAACAGACGAAAGATAGGCGGCGGCGGCGGCGGCGGGTGTGGGTTGGGGTGGAGCGGGGAGCCTTTCGTAGTCACTCAAGTCGTCGCATGATTAATGCAATTCGCCTTTTGTAATTGGCACATAATTTATTGGCCTCAGTCTTGCTGTTGATAATACGCATACGCAACGTTGTACGCCCCACCGAAACCAGCTGTGTAGATGACGATGCCTGGAAAAGAAACAGCTGCAACGGCAACAACAACAACAACGCTTGCTACTGTCGATTGCAACTGACTGCTTCTGACAACTGCAACTCGCAATTTGGCAAGTCTCAAGTTATATGTCCTGCGCTACACTTCTCAAGTGCCACAAGGCACAGGTCCAACAAGGATGCCGACACACGTTTTAATAAAGTTATGCAAATTTTCTTTTGCAACTGGACACACGTTCGTTCTTGCTCGTTCATTCTGTTCATGTGTTTGTGGTCTGCTGTTGATGTACACATCTTATCGTCAAGTGCGGCTGCTTTTGGTGAAAGTTAAGAGTGGGTGTGTGTGTGTGTATAAGGGCACTTGATGCAAATTTTGAGAGTTTTGCGTGCAACGTGCATTGTTGCATCATAATATGTGAGTGTGAGATTTCAAAAACTTATGCCACACAAGTGTAAATGAGTTTTAAAGCTGGTTTTAATTAGTTGAAAATTGGAAAATGTTGAAATGCATAATTATGCTTAAAGCTCTTACGCTTAAGTATCAAAGAGAGTAGATTGATTTTGATTTTTAACTAAAAATGACGAAATTAACTTTAAATCTAGCCTTTTTTCAAGCCGTTTTCAAAATGGATTCAGCTTTGATTAAGTTTTGATAGTATACGAAGCTTGTAACTATCCTCAACTGCATTTTTTGGCTCTAAACATATATAATGTAGTGTTAGTTAAGAGCTTAAGCCAAGAACAACACAATATTGTTCATAGAAATCGATTCACTGTCGATAAAGTTAAGACTGTGAAAAGTTTGAAGATTTTATAGTCAAGTAATGCATTACATATGTGTAAATGTAAGGCATGACTTCACTACAAAAATTGTTCTCTCAAATCTTTCTCTTTCATGCAGAACTGTCTAAGAATTTTAACGAGTCTCCAACGATTCGATTAAAGAGTTTTCTATTGCTTCGCTGTCCTAAGGTCTAATAGCCAAAGGTGTTTTTGGCATCGGTGGAAAGTTGCATAGTTTAACCTATGCCACACTATAACAGACCCTTCACACTCTTTCTCTCTCTCTCTCTCGCACTCCCTGAACACTGTTGTACTTGCTATCCGATTGCTTTATTGTAGTTATCCCCCCGCTCACCTTCTGATTCCTGGACAAACGGTTTGAGACCCGCTGGCAATCCAAACGACAGAGAACAGAATTCAATTGTAGCTGCGGCTTTTGTTGCTGTTGTAATGCGATACCTGAGGCTGTGGTATGGGTTACAGCGAGAGCGAAAGAGAGAGAGAGAGAGAGAGAGAGAGGGATTGGGCTTATGGATATGGCTGGTTGGACGGGTTGAAAGCCTACCTTCATTCCGCCACTTTGGTTTGGGCCCACTCGAATGCAACATGGCCAATTAATTACGCAACAACGTGAATGGCCCCCAACAACAACAAAAAACAGGCAGTTCGTCAGAGTCAGAGTCAGCGTCAGTTAAACCAATATGACCGCAACATTTAAGAGTCGAACCACACACACACACATACTCTCTCACACATACACACATTTCCCTCACCTGGACAATGTGACGCATAAGTAATGGGATTTAAAGCGTTCCTTAGCCCCAACCTTTTCCTCTCCCTCTACCTCACTCTCTCTCTCTCTCTCTCTCTCTCTCACAATGTTAGCTTTCTGCCTAGTTAAAGTTCCTTTCCTTGCTTGCTACCCAAAAATTAATTTGCATAAATTATGCGGGCTTTTCGGGAAGCGGCGGAAGGGGCAACAAATTGAAGTGCTTACATTGAAAAGCGCGCATCATTAAAATTAAATTAAAAAATGTTTCAAATTGTGGAAATGTTTTTATGTGCGCGAGAGTTTGGCCTGCAGCAATTACAACACCAAACCCACACCCCACCCCATGTACTTCCCTCCTTTTACCACTATTTGGCCATCTGGTTTGCATAATTTTTTTTTTCAACTAGCTGCTGCTGCTGCTGTATTTTATTCAAATTTCCAATGCGCTTTTTTGTGTTTTTTGCATTTTGCATTTTAATGTCTTTGCCCCACTTCCGGTTGTTGCAACGGGCCAAACGTGCTAATCAGTATCTGTTTCCGCTCTCCGGTAGTATTCCGTTACTCTCCATTCTCTCGTATCTCTCCATTCTCCCTGCTGCTCTGACCTCAAGATTAATGCCGTCATTTCAGTTTGTGTTGACATCTCGTGCGAAATTTGCCACAAACACAGAAAGAGAGCTGCAAAACGCCCCCAAATTAGGTTGCAACACATTTTTTTTGTGTCTTGCATCACATTTTCCTTCGCCGCTTGAAAAAATACCTAACTGAATGGCGGGTTCATTTGGCTTTTAAATTCAGCTTGTTATGCTCGTGAGAAATACAAAAGTTTGTTAGATAATCTCTTAATTATAAGTAAGAAAATAATAGTTTGCCCAGCGAGAGGGATTTTAATTAAAGGAATTTAAGACTTTGCATATATTATTTCTTGCTTGAATTCGCTTTTAGTAGCTAAATATGTTAAGTAAAAATCATAACCTATGCAAATTTTTTGTCCCAGGCGGAGATTTATTAGGAAATATTGCAAATCTAAGTTGACGATAAGATTTAACAATTTATTTTTCATATTGCAATCGAATATCGAATATAAATCATGGAGATTAATACTGCATTTCAAGTTTAGATTATAATAAAAAACCAACTTGAAGATAGGTCAAAACTTTCCGAAGTCACAACTCTCTCAAAACTCAACCGATTATCAAATACAATACCTTATAAGTCATGGCTTGGTATCAAGATCAATACTGCATTACCAGTTTAGAACATAATTTTCACTCGAAATTCATGAAAAAATTCTTCCCCAAAAAATATCAACTTCAACTTAGGTCAAAATTCTCCGAAGTCGGAACTCCCACAAAACTAAACCGATTATCAAATGCAATACCTTATTTCATAAAATAATCATTTAAAAAACGAAAGAAACAGTGTTGAGTACAGGAACCTAAATAAATAAATATTTTTTCGTTTAAATATTTTTAAAAAATAAATAAAATAAAAAATATATAACATTTACCTTTAACTTAATTTTGTACGGTATCAAAAACGCTGCTTACTCTATAAACTTTTATTTGCTTTACTTCTGCAAAGTTACTTCTCGTGCAATAGATATTTTAGTGCACTTTGCTTGGCTTTTGAGTAACTCAATTTGCACTGTTCTTGGTTATTTTTTTGGCCACTTGCCAGGCGAGTGAAACAAATAACGAAAAAAAATACTTTTGGCGACTTTAACAGACAACTGTTTCACTCTAACCCATAAGTAAACTGCTGTCTCCGTCTCCGCTGCTCGAGTAACGTATTCAACTATCTCACTAATTGTCCGCTTCTACTTGGCCCATTTATCTTGCTGCTCGTCGTCGTTGTTGTCGTTGTCGTTGTCGTTGTCTACGTGTGCACTTTTAATTTGAAGCATTTCTTTATTTATAACGATATTCACTTCATTGCACTTCTTCTTCTTCTTCTTTTAGAGTTTTAGAGTCCAAAGCCCCGATGGCTGGCATCTCCGTACCCATTTTCAATCTCACTTTGAGGCTTTATGTCCGTTTAGTTTTTTCTTTCTCTTTCGTTTTGTTTTGTTTTGTTATGTGCTCCTTCCTTCCTGTCCTTTAGTTGGCTCCATTCCGTATCATGTCAGTAAATCAGCACAAATTGTTCCACTGATTTATAAATTTTGGCCAAATGCCAGCGATATAATCTTATTGCTTGTAGTTTTGGTTACAGCTCCCCAACTCCCAGCTCCCAGGCCCCACCAAAACAAGCAAAAGCCAACAACACAGCGAAATAAATAAAATCTGAAGCTTCTTCTTCTT
>JAWNNV010000973.1:0-171318 GCA_035044485.1 Scaptomyza reducta
CATATACTTAACTGGAGATTTATTGACCTTTTTCTAGAAAAATTCTTTATAATACTTTCACTTTACTTGAGAAAAATCCTTTAAGAACTATATTATATTCCGAAAAATACTTAACTGCAGATTTGGTGAACTTTTTCTAGAAAAGTTCTTTATAATACTTTTACTTTACTTGAGAAAAATCATTTAAGAAGAGCGTAAATGGAAAAATACTTTTAATACTTTTACTTTACTTGAGAACAATCATATAAGAACTATATCACATTAAGAATATAACTTAAACTCTTCTTTCTTTTAGTTTAACTTTACTTTATAAAACTCTTTTAAGATCGATATCGCTTAGAACTGAAAAAACTAATAGTTTCTTTATTGAAATGAACATTTAAAATCTTTCAACTTTCAACTTTACCGATATTTTTCAAACAATTTCATATTCTGTTGACACTTGAGTTTTTGTTTACAATAATAGTTCATATATTTGTTACTCACAGCACAAATAACTCTCTTCAATAAATTGGTAATGTATGATTCATGGTATGGGAAACGGCCATCAAGTCGTCACAGGTTGTGAATTATATATGCTCATACGAATAATCAATGAAACCGCAGAAGAAGAAGGGGGGGAAAAAAACACAAAAATGTGAAACGCCTATTAAGTCACGCACTAAAATCAAAACATGATTTCACAAGTGACAAACAATAACAGCACCGGTTCGGTTCGGTCATACGTAGTATCTGTCTCGCTATCCGGAAGGGTTCATTCAACCAATAAGCCCGACACGAAAACAGGTTCCACACGACCAAGAGAAAAGAAATGTACATGCATACATACACATACATATATATTTGGATAGAGCAAGCGCGTAAATTGATAAAATATTCTTAAACCAATATTTACTTTAATAAATTCATATATTGTGTTTGCCGTTAATTAAGATAACTCCCCCGAAGCACCCCATACCAATACCCTTACAATACATGAGTGTAGCATATTTTTGATGCACAAATAAATCAAATCAATGATTGAACATTGTTGATATGTAATTCAACTTTAGAGTTGCAAGTGTTTGAATAGGTTGCACTGACTAAAGTTGCAACATGCGTCTCATTCGGTTTAATGCCTGCGTAATCAATAGCAAAGAAACACCCAGAGAGACATGATGATGTATTTATGTACGTATGTACTCGTACAATAAATCATATGTCGCTGATCTGACATTCTATATGACATAATGAAATAATGAACAAGTGTAAATTAGCGTGCCAGTAAAGAAAAAGAAGAGAGGGAGAAATGGCAATTTGTTGTTGGCATTAAACAATTAACCCTCAACAAGCACTTTGCAGTCATTGACACTTGGACACACACACACACATATACTATATACTATATACTAGATATAGATAGAGAATTCGATATAGTAATACATTAATTAATATTGCATAACGTACAATCAAGCTGGCGCCCACTAGCCACAACTATGTTGGTGTAAATGGGTGCCTCTAATTTATTTGGTGCCCCCAAAAGGCCAACGACATTTTGTTGTTGTTGCACCAGTTGGCCACTGTCCACTTGCCACTTGCCACTGGCCTAGCCAGCATTGATGCGGCTGGTTGCACAGCTGGCTGGAAACCACAGCACGTGCTTCAAGATGTTCCGCTTGGCATTATGTTTATCATGGGGCACGTTTCTGGTCTGCCAATACATAATGTGCATAAGCTAAGCTGTAAGTTGTGGAAAACAGTTCATTTGTTATGCATAAGCAGGAATCAACGCTGAGGTGTTTGGGCTTAGTGAGAGTTGATTAAGTTAGCTCTTGGCTTTAACTAAGGACATCACGTTCACGTTGCATCTTGAAGCTTCAGCTTTGGGTATTAAAGGATATTATAAAGTAGATTTATCTGTTGGTATTATGTAATGAAATGTATAACTAAAAATCTATTCAAAATCCTAGAGATGTTAAAGGATATCATAAAGTAGATTTATCTGTTGGTATTATGTAACCAGAATAATGTATAACTAAAATCTATTCAAAATTCTAGAGATCAGAAACGAATTTTGCATAAGAATAACTATTTTTATAACCTGAAATAAATTTGTAACAAGCAGAAATCTTAATTTCTGAGGAAAAAACGAATAATTTCTTTATTCACAACCTTGTAAAATCCCTTGAACTTCCCATAATGCATTTCCAAGTCTAATCTACATTTTTCTACTCTTCTAACCATTTTCCGTCTATCCCAACTGTAGGCATGTAGATCTGTCAGAGATATTACGTATTTGCCTATCTGCTCTGACGATGTCTTCTTTGTGCACTTTTGAATGCATTTAAGACGGAACGAGAGAAAGTTCACACGCTTTGTGTTGGCCAAAGGTAGAACGAAGAACAGGCAAGGCCAAAAAAGGATACACACACACATTTTATGGCTTCCTTTTTTTTGTTCTTTCAGTCAGCGAGTACTTAATATGCAATTATAATTATGCCGCCCTGCATTTTGTTGTTGTTGTCTACCGTAAGGGTAGGGAGGGGAGGGGAGGGGATCGGAGGGGTAGACGAAGCTGATCAACCACCAAAGCTGCAGCTATGTCGTATTCGTTGTCGTCGTCCTTTCGATGAGACCAGGCGACGTTTTTTTAGTTTTTTGTATTACAGGAGGAGGGTTGTTGCTTGTACATAGTGTTGGAATTTATAATTTTTATAAGCTTGCTGCTGATGTTTTTGTGTTGGTGGTCGTGGGAATTTTTTCATTAAACATGAAACACTTAAACACACGTATATATGTACGTTGATATGTATGTTTCGCCTAACGCCTAATGTTTAGCACCATAATTAGAAGAAAGTCCCAAATAATTATGATATCAATCATGTTGGAACCCATTAATTGCTTTATTGGGAACAAGAGCAAAAGCAATTTGCTTAGATCGGAAGTGTGGAAATGTGAAATTATCAATATTCAAGCTGGCAATGCTGCTAAAAAGTACCTTTCATAATTGGGAAATTTTGTTAACAAAATCCCTTTAAAAATGCAAGCAGTACACACAACCAAGCAGTGCAAAAATAAATCGCAATACAATAATGAGAAAACATAAAAGTAAAACCAAAAAAAAAAGGTTTAATGAGACCAAGTGAAGCACAATATTCTCACAGCTTGAAAAGCATTTTTGTTTTTGTTCTTTTGCATCAACGCATTTTTGACTGTCTTCCTAGAGCAACCAACAACTGCAAAAAAAAGGGTAAGTTTGCCAAATAATTGCACAGCATCAGCCAAAGAAATATATTTCGGCAGCTTCTTTGAATTCCGTGGGATTTGTGTACATTTTCTAGCCAAGTATAGAATCTAACACATAGACAAACAAATTCACACGCCGCTGATAAAAACGCACCCTTAACTAACCAGTCGGTATCAGTCGGGCAATGGGGAGTAGGGGCAGAGAGTTTAGACATTCCTATGCACCCGTGTCCGATGCATTAGCAGCTGTCCTTTAAGAGGAAGGGGGAGAGAGAGAGCTGCAGTAGAATTGCAGTGGGTAATTATTAGCTGTCAATTGGGCGTTGATTCGGCCAGCATGAAGTATTTACCTGAGCTGGGTGCTCTATGGGAACTGTGGTCCATCCATCCCTCCATCCATTCATCCATCCATTCATTGATGATGGGAAATTAGAGGTGTGAGAAAAATAGTTCGTTATCTTGGATTACATGCAGGCAATATTATGGAGTTGACCACTTACGAGGATGCTTTTTGTTACCTTTGTCTCTGAGAGCATTACCTTACCAATACATATGAAGAAATTCCCATAGAATCAATACGAATGTATCTTCATTCAATCCTTAAGCTTAAGAAATCATGTTTATTAGCGTACATTCATTATTATATTGGGCTTTCAGTAACGTAAGCCTCGTTGCGGTTGAGTTAAAGCATATCGATTGCCTTTGACTCCGACGACAACAACATCCGCAAAACACTGCGCCTTGCCACATCCTTTGACAAAGCAAACAAAAAAACGCAAGAAAAAAAACTTTTAAACAAAATCGAACCACTTGAGAGGAACCCAGAACCAGCAAGGCAAACGGATGTCGTTGAAACAAAAGGGAAGAGCATGTAAAAAACATAAAATACACTCAAGCCACACATTTGGATAATATGAAAAGTACGTGCACATATGTACAGAATGTCCTGCCTACAAAAACACACAAACAAGAGAGGAATCTCGAGGCATATGCCAAAAAAAAAAGAGAAGAAAAGAAAAGCAAAGAAAAGCAAACAAAAAGATTCGGCAGCCATTTGGAATCAGCAATTGCATCTGCCGCATGCCGCCTGTCGCTCCACATCCCGAGGCACGCTTCAATAATAACTCCGCTGACATCTGTTCAGCTGCACGTGGAACGTTCCTTTCCGTTCCTACTTACGAAATCAGCAAACAAGCTACACACACATACTTACACACATGTGTTGTCTGTGGTCTCTAGTGCGTCATTCGATTTGTCTTGCTTGCAGGTAGAAGCTGGCTTTAAGTTGTGGAAACACTTTGGTTCAATTTGGTTTGGTTTGGTTTGCTGAGCTGCTGCTCAATCTCCATTTCTGAGAATAGCTACAGCAATAAACACTTTAAGAACTGCAAGAAAATAAACTCAGGTTTCTTTTAGGATTAATATAAATCTGTTTGGCTTAAAACTTGTGCTCAAAGGCATAAAGAAAGTAAGTTTTAAGTACATGTACTTAAAATCCTTATAATTTTCTTTTAATATCTAAAATATTTATAAGTATACCACAACAAAATATTTGTAACATATTTTATAAGTAACTGTATTAGTCATAGATTTCGCTTAGTGTTAATAGTAGCTACGTCATGCTTTGAGTAATTTCTCTCAGTGTATTGACGCAGCAACGCCTGCTTTGTGCATCTGTTCCGTCATCAACATCTGCGCTTAAGCATGCCTCAGATACTCAGTTGAACTTCAATCAGGTTGGTTAGAAGCAAAACCTGATGTATCTCAAATCGAATCAGCAAGTATGTCTGTATTAGTGTCATGAATACCTGCCTTTTGCATTCCTAATGCAAATTACATAATGACTCAACACACACTCACACACACACACATACAGATGCACCAGCACATGTGTTTATTACCAGACAAACACCACACTTAACTGCTTCGGAAACGAGTTTTGAAGAGAACTCGTTTCGAGTATCCAGCAATCGATGAGTTCCAAGATTCAAGATTTCCATGCAACTACGAATCGTGTAAGAACCATAATTTATGCACGCAACAACCAATCAATACAACAACAAAAACCAAATCCATCATACACCAAACATGATTTTAAATTCATAACTCATACTCGTGCGATAAGAGGCGAAGGCATTCCGAGTCGAGGTGTTGTATAACTAGTGGCATGCATATATTATACACACACGTTCTAGTGGTTATTATCGAGCATTCCCTTTGAGTCACAAATAGTCAACCGCAGAGGAATTTCAAATTCCCTTTTGAGCGAGGTGAACAACACCCAACTTCCATAACTCTGATCTAAAAACAAGTAAGAAGACTCTAGTCGAGAAATACCGACTAGACTATACCCTGAACCCTATAGTTAGCGAGTACAGTCACTGCTTGCAAGTATGTGTGAGTGTGTGTATATAGTGCATACTTTCCTAACTTCAATACTCTATATCTCCAGTGTTTCTCAGCCGATTTCAATAAAATTTTCACAGGCTATCATTATTTCGTTGAATGTTTCAAACTGCATCACAAAGTTTTCCAAATTCAAGATTTTGTTGTTATCGAACACATGTGTATATCGGAAACGGAAAGAGTTATCGAAATTTTGCAACAAACTTGTACTGCCTAGGGATTTGGCGAGCTTATGTACCAAATCTGGAGTCTCTAGCTCTTATAGTCGCTGAGTTCGACGTCGACAGACATATCGACAGCTATATCGACTCCACTGTTGATGCTGATCAAGAATATATATACTTTATGGGGTCGGAGATGCTTGCTTCTGCCTGTTACATACTTTTGCACAAAACCATTATACCCTTTTTAACCATTTTCAATGGGTTCAGGGTATAAAAATCAATCAAATATTTAACAAAGCTTTCTCTTGCGGGTTTAAAGAAAACTAATTATTCTAAGCTGTTAAATCGAAACGGCTTTTAATGTTCTAAACGTGGAGAGCTTATTTAAATATTGAAGTATTTTGGAAAACTAATATTGAAATGGGATTTGATGTTAGAACTTGATTGAAGTATTATAATATTAAGCTAAAATGTTAAGTATTCAAGAACACTGTGAGTATTTGAAGTCAGAATTAATTATAGTTTAAGAGATCCACAAACATATTCAACAACTAAACTAAATGCTTAAAACTTAGACGCACATAAATTAGAAATGATTTATGTGTGTGTGTGTGTGCACGATATGATATAGGTGTGCGTTAGCTAATTAATCCGCGTTTCGTATAAATATTTTTGCGCTGACAACAGCAAACAGAGCGACATTATCTCAGATATCAAACAGAAATACGTTTCGAAGAAGAAAAAGTTGATAAGCGAAAACAAGTCAAATACTTTTGACACAATGAATTCTGTGTTATAATCCAACGTACAAAGTACCAAAAAGATGTTAAAAGAGTATTAGATAAAAGATAATAAATAAACAAAGTATTATATAAAAGGAAAACAGATTGTAGAACAAACATTTGAGAGCGTTTTAGAACGTCGCATTTTTCGGAATTCGTATTTGGGAAAGCAACGAAGCTTGACTGCGCTTTTTTGTGCCCCATTCTCTGCTCTGATTGTCATTGCTAACACGGAGACGAACGATGGGGTGTGGGGTGGGGTGGGGTGGGGTGGGCTGGGGCATACGCTTTTAGGTTCAAATCAATTTAATTGTGCGCGAGAGTGTGACATAAAAAGTTGCTGCTCTTTGCTAACAATTTGTTTATTTGGCGCAAACAAATTCCCCAAACTATCAACCAACCAACTATCAAGTCCCATTCCCCATTTCCATAAGCATTCCATTCCCGGCGCCAAACAAAAACGGGGAATGTGTAGGCGGGGAACAGCGGGTTGAGGGGGTAGCAAGTAAGGCAATCGATAATGCGACGCGTGTAAACAAAACCAAAAACTATTCACGGCAAGAAGCCCAACATGTGGCACTACCGGACACTGACCATTATCGATGGAACAAAAAGTAAAGTTCAGAATTGGTTACATTGAATATTCTAATTTTTTAAGATTTTTTTGAAGTTTTTCGATTTAAAGTTGAGAATTAGTTACATAAAATATTCAAATTTTGTAAGATTTTTTGGAAGTTTTTCGATTTGAAGTTGAGAATTAGTTACATTGAATATTCTAATTTTTTAAGATTTTTTTTGAAGTTTTTTGATTTAAAGTTGAGAATTATTTACATTGAATATTCTAATTTTTTAAGATTTTTTTAAAGTTATTTCGTATATTTACTACTTTCAGAATTTATGAAAAAATTAAATATAAAAAGTTGTTTTTTTTTTCAACATTTTCAAAAAGGAAACTTGCATTAACTTAATAATCATATGGCAAAGAATGTTGCCCTTTAACAAACTTAAATGCTTTCTGTTTACAAATTTAGTTGCAGTACCAAGATTAAATTACAGTGTACAAATGTTGACAGGTGAGATAGTTCCATAGAGAGATAGAGTGCATATGTTGATTACGGCCTTACAAAAAATAAAAATTACAATCTGATAAATTCGAGTTTCCACAGAATGTATACCATATCAAATCTAAAACCATTATCTCGCTAATCTCATCAATAGATCTCAAATTCGGTAATGAAATATATTTTGAACAAAGCTACAAAGGGAATAAGAACTGAAGAAACTAACTTCAATCAATGTACAGTTTGTTTCTACTTGAATATTTCAACTTCGAAAAAATTAAAAAAATCAGATAAGTTGTAAAGAAATCAGTTTAGTAACGAATTACAACCAAATTCTTTCGGAGCTAAGAATTTTTAATATCAATTTAAAAATATTCGGTCATTTCTCATTTGTGTATTTGAAAATGAATTACAACTTTTCATAAGTTCAAAGTTAACGCTAATTAAACTTGTCGTTTGACATTTAATAATACCACGAACACATTTGTCAGCTGCTGACTTCATGAAGCTATGTTAATTCTATAATGATTTTAAGGGTGCAGTCATGCCCAACTAACTGTGAAGTGAAAGGTCAAAAGCAAATGGGAAATGTTTGAAGCAAAGCTTTCTAAGCTATTAAACACCAATATCGACAATTATTAAAACATATAATACCCATAAACTTAATAGCTTGGCAAGGTTCCTGAACTCAAAATGCATTTCAAATGCGCTTACTAATCACAGCATAAACTTGATGGCTAAAACGTTTACATACGTAATTAGTCGAGAAGCACAAGAAGCTAAGCAAGAAAATCCCAAACAATGGAATGGCAGCAACAGGCAACAGTTCAAGCCAAGTTAATGAGCTGGCGAAAGGGGAAACAACTAAGCAATGTGCATGACTATGAGTTACCCTGTCCTTAAGGTGAATCAGAGCTCTTTGGAGACTTAAGTTTTAATCGCAATATAAGCCATAACTAGCTCATAAAGTGTAAACCATGGTCCAGACCATGACTAAGCGAAGCAAAAACTTGTTCCTTGCAACATCATCATCAACATCATGATCGTTTCTTTAGCTGTAAGCAGTTAATCGTCTGCTGTGCTGCATACAAAAATAGAAAGGAAATTCCATGAAATTAAACTTTTATCTAGTTTTCAAACAGTTCAAGACCAAGTCGAAGTCGGGTTTTTGTGTGTGTGTGTTTGGTGTTTGTTGAACTTGCGAGCAGCGAAAGCCCCAAGATCCAAAGCAGCTGAGAGCTCCAGGAGCTATCACGAAGTCCGAGTCGCGACTCCAAAGAATGCAGTTTGGCATAATCGAAAGGCAAGTGGGAAAACTTCAAAACTGGTTTTTTCCAAACAGTTGATTCGTTGTTGGTAACAACATTTGTGTTCTTACTTTTTGCTGTGGATCTTGTTACCAGTTTTTTTCTGTTGTATTTTTTTTTTGGTTTTTGTTACTCATGGGTATTTTTGACTGTCAGTGCTTTAGGCCCCCTCGCCCCACATTTGTGGCAAGTACTTTACAAAATGTTGAAGGCGTTCTTCGTTGGGGTTTCTTGTGTGTGTGTGTGAGAAGCAGAAGTTTCTGTGCCCAAGATTAATGATCCACTGTTTTGGCGGTTTTTGGCTTCAGTGTAGCTCTACAAAACTGCTAATTAAGTTGTATTAAGTCGAGGTATCACGTGTGAACAAAGTTTAGTTGCTTTTAGTACTTGGAAAACATAATTTTTAACTTGGAATCATATGCAAAGAAAGAGAAAGAGAGAGAGAGAAAGAGAGCGAACTTTAATTTGCAAAAAAAAGTAAATTTAATTAAAAAAAATCCAAATTTGCATATGGTGAAAATTTCCGAGTTTTGTCGAGTGGCTGAGAACAGTGTCAGAGAAGTATACCATTGTGTTGAATACTCTCTCCCTCTGGCTCTCGCCTTTCGATTGGCTTTCGCTAACAACTAATTGAATGGGCTTTTAATTATTAGATGCACGCCCAGGTATTAGCTGTCAGATACAGATACGATCGTAACTGAACGGCATTAGTCATTTTTACTGTACCAAAACAGGGAACATTTTTTGCATACCAAGTTTTATTTGCATTTGATTCACACACAAAAACAACAAAAAAAGGAAATGAAACTTTCTGTGAAAATGTATGCAAAGGGAGCGAAGGGGAGGGGGCACGAATTTATTTGCTCAAAGCATAAATTACAATACGAATCAGTTGGCTAGAAGTTTATTTTTAATTTATGTTGCTAGCTTGACATTTTTTTATTTATTTTTTGGTTTTTTTTTCGCATAAATAAACTTATGCATGTGTATATCAATTAATGGAGATTGCGCAATTATTTGTTTACATTGAAAAGGCGCCACAGAGAATAAAACAATACAAAAAGTCAGCTTTTAAGTCACACACACACACACACACTCACAGAGAGAGACTCAGTTCAGCAATGAATCATGTACGTGCGAATGATATAGCAATAGATAGATTATTTACTATATGCTGTTGTATATAGAGAAAAGCTCGCTAATTGCAAAGGTTTTGTTTTGTATCTTTTTCAAGTACACTAAATGCTGCCTTGAGCATTAATGTTACAAAGTCTAACGAGAATACTTTAAAGTTTCAAATTGTTATTCAATTGCTCGTTAGAACTAAACCATGTCAGTTTATTTGAACAGTTAAATCAGCTGACAGCTGTAAGGCAACGAAGCCATATCTATGTACATATATATATGTATGTATGTATTTGTATGCATGTGCTTGTAAGCAGGTTCTTATCTACCTTCTTTATTTACTTCCTGTTCCATTTTACAACTACCTACAAAGAATCTGAGCAACTTTTGCTCGTTTACAGTTATATCGATGCATTTCAGAAACGTACAAAACTTTTGCTCAGCTCGACTTTCATTTGCTTGAAGAAAAAAAACAAAAAACAAAACAACAACATTTAATAAAAAACTTGTATTCAGCAACGACAACAACAACAACAACACTGAATGTGACTTCAGAATCCAAGAATTGTATGCAAATTTAGTTGGAAACTCGTTTTGCGCAAAAGAGAGCGACTCTTCGGCGTCTCTGTCTGCGCCTCCATCTTCGTATCGAAGTCATCGATATTAATATCTGTATAAAATACATGCACATATGTAACTTAAATATTTGTTGTTGTTTACGTAGCTGTTGTTGATGTTTTGTTTTCACTTCTTTTCGTTGTTGTTTTTGGTTTTTTTTCTTCACATTTTCGCAAGACATACCGTTTAGATATTGTTGTATTGTTCGGTTCGTTTCGTTTCGTTTTCGATCCAAATGCAGTTAATCCAGCGTTTATTCGGGTTATTACTTTGGCACGGTCAACTATATTTGTTTAGGCCATTAAACCGGTTGCGGGCCTTATATAACTTATAACGATATTTGCTAACGTGTTTCATATGTACGTATGTATTTTATTTTATATAATTATAACTTAAGCACTCAACACACAGACCGATAAAACCTATTTGTAAAAAAACGGGCACGAGAACACAACAGTTGATCGTAACTAATATAACAGAATACGTATGGAATTGAACCCCCCTAAGTTTAGCATAAGAACGTTACGCGGACATTGGGCCAGCACAACGACTGCAGACTGACGAACTGACTGACTAACTGACTGACGGTCAGCGGGCGACACGTTTTCCGGAGAGGTTTGTTCGATTCGACGGCTCAAATTGCTCTACTGTACTGTCGCTCTACCGACCGCCGCAAAACTCAATAGCCAAGCGCGGCAGAAAAAAAAAAGGAAGAGAGACCGAACATGAGACGGAGAGAGTAAGACTGAAAGAGCGCTCGTATTGTTGACAGCTGTTAGCATCGTACACACGTGCGTGTTTCTGTGTGTGTGTGTTTCTTACGCTCTTGCTATCTTTTTCTGTGCGTGTATGGATTTACTCTCAATGCTATTGTATTTTATTTACTACCAAGCCAACAACGTCAGTTAGCTCGAGGCTCGAGCACACGCACACACACACACGAGAGAGACACCGATAAAATTGCGACGCGTTTATGCAGCTTTGTAGATTTTTTGGAGTCGGCTAACGAGTGACAGAGATAGCGGCTATCTAGACGCCATACATGCGCTACGTTTGTCGGCGATCACTTATATTTGAGATTAAGCTGCGAAACTATTAAGATTGTGTAGGATTTTTTTATAAGCGTTATGCAGATCGTTAAATAAATGGTTTATTTGAACAAGATTATTAATATAATTTGTATATAGTGATTTATATATTTAAACGTTATATTGTTTGAACAGGCGTAGAATATTTGTGTGTGTGCGTTAACATTACTTTTAATAATCTTTCGTCATGTTTACACACAGCCATATGCCTCGAATATAGAATATAGGGCATTGGAAACCAGTTGTTCGGTCTGCAGCTGCCAGTTTTACATACACACACACACATGCAAACAAGCATAGTGTCATACCTTTCTAGGTCTGCACAGGCTGGAAGTGATTACCAGCAAAAGAGAACCTTGAAGGTGCAAGAGAAATCGGTAAAGAGTACATACTGTAGTTTTGTGCGATCGTAATTAATCAATATTGTTATACAATACCAATTAACTTAGTTAGTGAGTTATCTATAATTAAACATTTCGGTTCGTATTGTTTCAGTTTTGCCCAACCTCAATTCCATGACAATAATGTCAAATGATCGATCGAGCTTGCGAACGAACAAAGCAATAAGACAAGGTCGTTGCAGCGCAAAGAGACTTAGTTCGATGCGAAGAGAGAGTTCCACTACTACTATGACACTGGGATAAAAACCATTGTTGTGTGCATGGCAATGGAAAGGTCGAAATCATCTGTGTGAACAAGAGAGTGAAAGAGAGCACAAACAAAGAGCGAAGCATAATGCTCAGCATTGGAACGTGCGAAAAATTGCAATGCAGCGTTTTCAAAGAAATGGTATACGTATGTATGTGTGTATTTCTGTACATATGCACGTATGTATTTATGGGTTTAGCGATGGATCAGGTAGCGAATCAGGTAAAAAAAAAGAAATAGGTGTCCCGTTAAACTATTCAGAGCATCGATTCTTGATTAGTATACGACCGAAGTTAACAACCATATAAATGTTTATGGTTAGCAAACTTTCTATTGCACCCACTGGCGTCCAGCAGAGAGCTAAATGCAATTATCAATTTAATCGCAAAGCTACAAAAATAACAAACCCCGTAAAGTTAATTTCTGCAACGCCAGCAAACGAAGCTTAGCTGGGTAAAAAGCAATCGTACAAATCCAATAACAATTCCAGTGTACACACACACATACCAAATTCACCACTCCCACATGCACCACAGACACCCAATGGACAATAGATAAGCTCCACAGATAAAGCCACAAATGGCGGATTGAGTGGAATGGGTGTCTGGGGGATTGGCAAATGGACACAAGCTGAGAAATCAATGTCGACAGCAGAATGTTTTTAACTTATCAGAAATGCAATCAAAATGCACAAATGCAGACAATAAAAAACATATGGCAGCAAATTAAAAATAATAGAAACGAAAAGAGTTAAAAGAGAAACAAAAAGCAATAAATAGATTGCATAAAGCTAGTATTAACGTATATCGAATACGGCGAAACACATATATGTATATTTATAAATCACTAGAAATAGATCTTATTGTTTTCGTTATAGATTCAATTTCCATCGTTGTTATTTTTATACGTTATTTGTTGTTGGCACTTCCTACGGGCACTTGTTTCTCTCTGTTAAACGGTATTATAAAAATAGATTACAAAGAAAGAGACTCACCTTTAATACGGAAGCTTGAGCGTTGAGTTCTGCAAAGAGAAAGAGAAAACATATAATTTAGTTTTAGGTCTAAAAAGACAGTTAAAGAATTTAAACATTTCACTTCAAGCTGGCAATGCTGCGAGAGTAAGACGCGCTCTTAGTTCAATTTAAAGAGCCAACGACATTGGCAACGCTTCAAAGAAAAAAGTTCTCACACTCATTAGGGTCGTGAAGTATCAGCAGTCTCGTGTTCACGATACAGTTACATATGTTTCACGATTTATGACTAAGCATGCAGTTTGCTTATGTATGTATGTGTGGTGTGTGTATGTGTAGCTCAAGTGCCTTCTTGAGACGCGAGCAGTCTGAGCAGCAAAGCTTGAGTGTGGCTTTGAGCAAAATAAAAGCTCACTCAGGTAGTGTGTGTGTGTGTGTGTGTGTTGCTGTACTTGCAGTTTTTGTATGCCCTTTTTACCGAGAGAACTTTTACGATAAACTTTTGGTGAGAGATTAGTTCATAAATGTGATAAATTTACGGTTACAGAATAAAGCTACTCCTAGTATGTGGGAGTATTGAAAAGCTTCTTAGATGATCAACATCAGCATAGAACTTACTTAACAACAACAAGGATTAACTTTTGCAAAAGGGTATTGCATGTGCGACATGCCTAGAACGTTTTTCGTGTCTTGTTCTAGTTTAAGCTTAAGCTCAAAACGCGGTTGAATGAACTTGAATGATATATCGCTTTACGATATTCGCTTGTACGTACATAGAATAGAAAACCTGCACGTTCCATATGAATATTTTATAGACAAGAGTATAATTGCTTGGCTGTTTAGACCACTCACTGGATATGCGTTCATCTTGTCACTTTTTATATAGTATAGGGGTTAGTTACTAGTTCACATTTCACACCCGTTTCCCCCTTGGAAAATCTAAGGGTTGCAAAATTGAATAAAAAATACTTGCTGTTAAAAATTTGTTTTTTGAAGTGCCTTGCGTTAGGATCAAATGCAATTAAAAAGCATTTAGCAGCTTAAAGGCAATAAAGGACAGATTGCTCTAAAAATAAATATGAGGCGTACTTTCTATGGGCGGGCACCATCATTATTATTATTATCATCTGATAATTAAATAGAGTGCGGCGACGTCGGCGGCGTGTGAACCAACCGAGTGGCAGCAGCGTGATTTAATTAAATTATATTCTGCAAAAGGGCTTAAAGCGAACCCATGATAAAAAATAACCACTTAAGAAGAAGCAGCAAAAAAAAAATGGTAATGAATTAGCAATTTAACTGTTGACTGGCTTTGAAGCTGGCAGAATAACGAGGAATTTCAGAAGCTTAATGTGTATTTAAGAATAGAGATTAGATTCCATATTTAAAACGAATTTGAATATTTCAGAATTCAAATTTATGCACAAATATTGACTTTAATATACCGCCTAGCGGTATGCAATGATTTTAGTTGAAACCAATTTTTGAAAAACTGCGTTACTCATTTTAAGGTTCTTTTTGGCTTTTTTAGCTATTTTTTGTTGTTTTTTTTGTATTTGTAAAGTTCTACCTTAGCTTTGTATTTTTAAAGTTTTACAACAATGCACGCTTTCCCCACACTCCTTATAGATTTGATCTGCTTTGGCCCCATTCATAATAATATTAATAGCATAGTTTTAGGCTCTATCTTTAAATTTCTCAAAATGCAAAGAAAATCGAAATGAAACAGGGATGTCAAATGTCCTCTCCTTACAGCAACTGTGTTTAATTGTATAGTTATGCAATTGTAGAGTAAAATATGTAATATTAAATGTAAGTAATATCGACTTAGACAAAAATAAGTAAATACATTTTACAATATACATAAAGTATTTAAAGGAAAAAGATTGTATAATCTTTTCAATTCTTTACAAAACCCAGTTTGAAGCTGAAGACAAATTGCATTAGCTAAGACGTTAACATGTAGGTTAACGATTATATTTCAGGAAATAGATTGCATGTAAAAAAGCTTATTTGCATTTCAAGGGCCATAAACTTAATATATACATTACAACATGATATCTTCTCTCTTTCTCTCTCACTCTTTGCTGCCAAAGACCGTAAAATGTTAGTGGCAGCTTGATACTAACACAACTTGAATGATGCCTCGCGACTGACTTCGTGTCACAGCCAAAGTGGAATGCGTAATGCAATTCCATCTCGCCAGCACCATTTGGTCATCATCATCATCATCATCATCATCATCATCAATGCACTCTGTGTTTTCTTTCTCTGCAGCAGCTGCATTTCTGTCATACTCGTTCAATGGAATTGTCTTGGAGTCTGTTTATAGTTGGCTTTTTCCGAGTCCACTCCTCTCGGGCTGATTGCCATTGCAGTTGCAGTGTCATGTGCTGGCAATTTAAAATGATGCCAACTCCCCTCCGAACGTGCCACGCGTGGCATTTGTGTGTGTGTGTGTGGGTTGCCAGCCTGGCTGAAAATTGCATTAATGCAATTCCCCCTAACTGGCCGACGCCGAGAGGGTGTGCCATAAAAATGTTGAGCCAGGCAAATGTCAAATGTGTTTTCTGCAGTTGATGCTTCGAGTAAATAAATTGAAAATCTATTTTGAGCATTTTTTGTGCCTTTAGTTTACTTTGTTTCTGCTTGCTGGCTTAATGTCATTTTAATTGATTGTTAGTTTTAAAATGAATTAGCTTTTCACTTGTTGTTGTTGTTGTTGCAACTTGGTTACGAAATGTTGCATGGCCCACCTGAATCAATATAAGCCGTAGGCGACAGCCGCGAGGCGCGGTTACATTGATCTGGTCTTAGTATAAGTCGCTAGATTAATGATGCCTATAAAAGTGCCTAAAACACCCACACAAACACACACACATACATACACATATACACACACTTGCGCAATTGCAACAGGCTAAAAGCCAACTCCGAACATTTCTTCCTACTCCTTCCTACCATCTCCATCTCCAACCAACGCCAAAAGTCATTTCCTTTGCCAACGCACAGATCGTTACTGTTAATGTTGTTCTTGTTTGTTGTTGTTGTTGTTGTTTCAATAGCACTTGAGGTGCTTCTTCTTCTTCTGCTTGTACTGACACAGCACACCTTGAACACAAACCAACAACATACTACAATAATAATAAAAGCCGGATGTCCATTGAATTGTATTGCAGAAAGAAAAAAAAAAGTTCTCTGATATTTTTATTGGCCGTAGGTGTGGCTATGTATGTGTGTGTGTGTGTGTATTTATCAAGGTGTTGCTGTGTATGTGTGTGTGTGTAAGCTTCTAAATTTACTTCCGTTAGCTAACTTATAAAATGGCTAGCAATTTTGGTCAATGATTGAAAGAAGAGCAAAGAAAATGTGCACAAAAGGAAAAAGTTTTGAAACGAGTTTAACTCAAAATTAATTTGTAAACTGCGTGAAATGTGCAAAACTTAAAAAAGTTGAAACTTTTTACTTTCAACTGACTGAGATTAAGTTTTTTATGAACCGAAAAAAAGTAAGAACCAGTAAAAAACAAGTGGAATAATCTTTGACATGCTTAAAAATATAAGTGAAGATAAACAGAGCTTTTAATATTTAATAAAAATAATATAAAATAAGTCAGTTAAGAAATTTTTATACAATTCTAATTGGCGATTAAGCTTAGCAAACGGTTAACAAATGGTAATTCCATAAATCCTTTCTTAGTATTTTTATTGTTCTTTGTTAGTATTAATTATTTTTAAGTTTTGTTTAATAGGTTTAAGACATTTATAAGATATCTTTAAGACCATAAAACTTATCTTAAGCATGTAGATGTGATAATGGAATCAGTATTATTAGTCTGAGAATAAGGTATACTACTGAATAATTCAGATAATATAAGAGTTGGGGAAAAATACGAATTTTTTGAATTTTTAATAATCGAGTTTTTGATAACTCAAAATTCTGCTAAATAGTAGTGTTAGTTACATTTAGTGCCTTTCTTAGTATTTTTTATTGTTTTTTGTTAGTATTAATTATTTTAAAGTTTTATTTAATAGGTTTAAGAGATAATTGATTGAATAAAATAAAAAAAGTAAATAAAAAAAAATAAAATAAATAAAAAAAGTTAAAAACAACAACCAGTGTGAAAAATAAAAAATTAAAAAAAAATAAAAAAAAAAGTAAAAAAAAATAAAAAAAAAATATTAAAAAAATAAAAACAAAATAAAAAAACATGAAAAAAGTTAAAAACAACCACTGTGAAAAAAAAAATAAAATAAAACAAATAAAAAATTTAGATAAAAATTAAAACCAACAACCAGTGTGACCCTTATAGCTCTAAAGTGAAAATATCAAAACTTTTCAGGTTGTGTAAACCTTTTCATGACAAAGTGTAGCTTAATATTCAAGAATTGTCAAGTATTTAGAAAGGGCATTGCACCTAATTGGTTTACTATAGCCAAACACGACTGTATTCATAATTGCAGTAAAGTAAGCTTAATAGGAAGCATAACAACCGTTACTCCTTATGGAAAGTTGCCATAAACTGTACCGTTATTTTACTCCTGTCTGGGTCTGACACACCTTTCGGGCAATCAAGTTTCCAGTGTTGAACAAATATTTACTTAATTTTAATGCTATTTGCATTTTGGTTATTACTGTTTTTCCCTTTTCTTATAGTTATAATCACAATAAGTTTTTCGCAGTCCCACGTTCTCCAAAAATGCTTGGAATTCCCACGGGAAATATTTAGCTGACACGCGGCAAAGCTTGCTTTCTTTTTCGAAAGAAAAAGCTGCTTACACTTGCAACGTGCACTGTGCAACACATGAACAGGACAACAGTGACGCCTGCTGCCACAGCGTCGTTTAAGGATAATGCGCCACACGACCGATTCTTGTCGTTGTTTGACTTGTTGTTGTTGCTGTTGTTGTTGCTGGGTGCGGCTTTTGTGTCTTGGGGTTGTTAGCCCCGTCAATGTTCTGGTTCTGGTTCTGGTTGTGGTGCACGGAAATCATGCAAAAGCGTGCCGGGCACGAGACGAAGACTTCAAGTCGATTGCTCGATATTCGCGTCTGTTTCTGACGACTTCTCATCCTCTTCCTCTTCCTGTTGCTGTTGCTGTTGCTGAGTTCCCGTCTGGCCTAATTGCAGAGTCGCCCTTGCTTAACCACCCCCTCGTTTCAACCAAGCAAATGATTGGGGTTGAACGCTGGTCAAACGCAAGACTGATAACAAATCAGCTCAAAGCTTAAGTCACACAATATACAAACATTTATGTGTAGACAGATATCGTTCTCAGGCTTCTTGGCCAAAAGTTAACAGTTGCTGCTCAGAGTATCATTCTGTCCTTTCGTGTCTTGCTGGCTTTCCTTAACGCTTCGCTGCACTTTGGTAAAAGGATAACAACCAGCACCAGCAGCAGGCCAACTGGCAGCTAGTCTCAGGATACAACCTTCGTTAGCTACTCTTCATGCCTTACTCTCGACTGAATCTATAGAAGTGCCTGCCCAAATAAACGTGGGAATAGTTGGAGGAAAGCAAGTATGAAGTATTTTTGTGGGTTCTTCTCACAGTTTGTTGTTGTAGCAGGTCAGTTCCTTAAAAGTTTGAGAACTTCTTATAATAAATATAATAAATATAAAATATATAATAAAATATATATTACTTCGTTTATTGTTAAAAATAAAACAAAGTTTGTGTGGGTAACATATTATTATTGATTACTACTATCTTTAGGGTGTATATTTGTGCATTTGGTTATAGTTTGTATTAAATTTGAACGTTTATGAAAGAAGGGAAATACCACTAAAAATATTATATAAACAAGTAGGAAGGCTATAGTCGAGAAATCCCGACTAGACTATACCCTGAACCCCATACTTTAAGCGTACAGTCAGTGCTTGCAAGTATGTGTGTGTGTACGCGTATAGTGCATACTTTCCTAACTTCAATATTCCCTATCTCCGATGTTTCCCAACCGATTTCAATAAAATTTTCACAGATTATCATTATTTCCTCTAATGTTTCAAATTGCATCATAAAGATTTCTAAATTCAAGATTTTGTTGTTATCGATCACATGTGTATATCGAAAACGGAAAGAGTTATCGAAAATTTAAAACAAACTTGTACTGCCTAGGGATTGGACGAGCTTCTGTTCCAAATCTGGAGTGTTTAGCTCTTATAGAGTCGGAGATCGACGCGACAGACATGACTATATCGACTCGGCTGTTCATGCTGATCAAGAATATATATACTTTATGGGGTCGGAGATGCTTCCCTCTGCCTGTTCCAAACTTTTGCACAAAACCATTATACCCTTTTTAACCATTTTCAATGGGTTCAGGGTATAAAAAGTAATTAATAACTGAACTACAACAAATTAAAGATAATTACTACTGCTGTGGGGCATATTCGTTAATAACTTAACACATTAATTATAAATATGAAGGCTACGATATATTATTATGTTAAGTTGCTCATAAGTTTGCTTGTGAATCAGACTTGATTGAATAAGCATAGCTATAACATTTTAACAAAACTTTAAGTAGAGTAAAGAAGCCAAGCATTTCCTTATGCAATTCAACCTTGAAAAAGTTGATTATTATATTTATTATATTTATTATTATTATTATTATTATTATAATATTGTATTAAGACTCTTTGTACTTGATATGGTTTTAAACAACTTCATTTCGTTGATTTATGGGAACAAAACTTATCAGATACTCGTGTATAAGAGTTCTTCTTCTTCTTCTTCTTTGCATAGATTCATTAAGAAATGATAAGTGCAACACGTTGGAAAACATTAATTAGCTCCATTAAGTAATGAGCAAGCAGCTCTTAATGTGTCGCCATTCCAGAATGAATACCCCAACAATAATGTGGCAGAAGTTGCTGTGGGAACAGTTCCAAGTTGAATGCAACATGCCACAAAGTAAACTAAAGGTAGTAAGTATGGTGATGGCTGGCTGCTATGCTTGGCTGCTCATTTATGACCATAGAGCACACGGATTGTTGTTAGCAGTGAATGTATCTCAAAGATACACATACAGTGAGAACTCACATTGCAACTTAAAGTCACTGCTTTGTGTCGTTTGATGCTTCAGTGATTGTTGAACTGCCTTTCAGGCAAAAGTTCAGTGTGCCCTTCTGACTGTGATTTTTGTTTATGAGAAAGCAGCAATACAAACCTTATGGTTAAGTTTGTTATGCTTGACATGGCCTAATTAACGTTAAGTGCCAGTAGGGTTGATATTGTTGCAGTAAAGTTAAGATACTTAAAGCCAAAAAGAGCTTGATGACATAAGGGTTAACATTGTAAAGCAACCCTGCTTCTTCTTTGCATTACGCGTTTTAATCTCGTAATTTGTATGCCAAGGACGAGAGTGCAACTTGCACTTAATGCGCTACTGTATCTGTATCTTGTATCTGTATCTGTATCTCGTTGTTGCCATTAAATATGCGATTTTAGCTCGTGACAATGGCTCCCCAACTTCATAATGCGACATATCTCGGAATTTGTGTGTGCACTTATGGATAAATCAAGTATATATGTATATATATATATATATATATGTGTATACAGTCAACATTTGAAATGGCTTTTCAAGTGTTAAAGTGCAAACTTGGATACTAGTATTTGATTTATGTATGCGCGATAATGAAAAACAAAGGCCAGCAAACAAAATGCGTGAGCTTTTCAATACCAGCTTATATGTGATTTATATTGTTATCAAAGTTCCGATTAGGCATGATAAATGACATGGTAACGATTAAAAGTTGGAACAATGCTTTATACGAATAGTAAAAACGTATATCAACAGTTGGCATCGAGATAAACAAATCATTTGTCTGATTATTATTTCGATCGATTCACAAATCTTCAAAACGATTCTTCATCATTGTTTCTGACATGACAATTTGCCATATTTTAAGTTTTATTTGCTGGCATGCAAAACATTTAAGCTGATCGTGCACAATTATTAATATTTAAAGTGAGAGCAATGTGAATTGAATGAAGAAGCTGTATAAATAATGCTACAAACTCAAGAAGTGCAAGAAAGACATAAACAGTATGAATACTCTTTAAAATGATGTTAACTATAGTACAGCGGTCGGGGAACAGGGGTAAATTACCCCCTTTTGGGTAAGAGTGAAGTTTGGGGGGCGTAAAAGTGAAATTTGAAAGGGAGGAGTTAACTTTTTTTTTTTTTGGTATCATACATGTAGGAAATATTTTAATTTTTTTAATTTTTTTTTTATTTATATATTTTTTTCATTTTTTTTTTTATTTATAAATTCTTTTTATTTTTTATTTTTATTTTTTTTTTTTGGCTACTTTACCAATTGGTGGGAAATGTCAGTTCCACAAAAATATTTAGGGGTAATGATTAAAAAAGTTCCCCGGCCGCTCCTATAGAATCTATAGAACAGTTAAGCACTGGAATAAGAAATGTAGAATTAGGAATTGTAGATTATTAAAGCCAATTTCTTAGAAAATTGTTTCCTATTTATTTATATTTTCTTCAAGCTCTCAATCAAACTATTTTTATTACTCCGTAAGAGTATGCAAACAAAGACCTCTTCAGTTCTGTTCTGTGCCATAAACAGTTTGAATACTCTTTAACATGATGTTATCTGTAGAATCTATAGCATAGTTAAGCAAGGGATCAAAAATATGTAGAATTAGGAATTGTTGATTATTTAAGCCTAATTCTTAGAAAACTGTTTCATATTTATTTATACTTTCTTCAAGATCTGCATCAAATTACTTTTATTACTCCGTAAGAGTATTCAACCGAAGACCTCTTCAGTTCTGTTCTGTGCCATAAACAGTTTGAATACTCTTTAACATGATGTTGTCTATAGAATAGTTAAGCTATAGTTAAGTTATAGAATAAGTTAAGTGGAATATGAAATGTCGATTTAGGAATTGTATATTATTATTTTAAGCCAATTTCTTGGAATATTTGTTCATATTTACTTATATTTCCTTCAACTTCTCCATCAAATTACTTTTATTGCTCCGTAAGAGTATTCAAACGAAGACCTCTTCAGTTCTGTTCGTTTAATCTTCTCTTGCCTTTTGCTTGTATTCTAATGAACTGTAAATTTGAACGAAACACTAACAAATTTGGTCGCGAGCTTCATTTGTCATTTTATTTTATTGCTTCGCTTTATTTGGCAGATTTTGTTCATTGTTTTTGCTTGATACACTCAGCTCAGCTCAGCTCGGCTCGGCTCAGTTCAGCTCAGTTCCGCGATACAATTAGCATTTGAGTGTAAATCATATGGCATGCATTATTTATCGTTTATCGACACTAAGGTCATTGTGACTAACTGAACGAGTTTTGGAGAACAAATAAACGAACTAACTCGTTCAATTGGATCGTATCATAACAAACCGCGAAAGGAATTATGTACTTATAGCAATATAATTAAATATATATTTGAAACAAATATTAAATATATATTTGAAACAAATATTAAAGCATATATTTGTTATCGATATGTTCAACTATTTCCCCATAACATATTTTATTATGTGGTTATTCGCTTATATGAATATTTATAGTTTAAGTTCTGAATTCGCATGAAGTCAAGGTGAAATGTGTTTTTCCTTTTAAGTTCATGACGAATTTTTGTGACTAACTTGTCAGAAACGAAAACAGCTGTAATTCTGTATAATTCGCTGTTTTGATAATTTCAAAGCTTTGAACGACTCGAAAATGCTCTAACTTAATACACTCTTTAATTATGTCGCTCTTCATAATAATTCTCTACACGTGTAACCGCAGCTTCGGACACTGCATTAACGAAGTGAGAAAGGTCAGCAACAAGAAGAAGGAGTAACAAGCGAAACCACGCAAAATATTCGGGGGATGCAGTCGGCAAAATAAACGAGCGCTAATCTCGACCATATGGTACACACATACACACACACACACATAGTGGTCGTTGCCTTGGCAATGTGACAAAAAGCAAATGCAGAAAAATGCTTGTCAAAAGGTAAACGGAGACGGAGAACTTTTCGGCAAGTTGTTCGTCACACATGCAAACATAAGTGTGTAGGCTTATAATGTGTGTGTATGTGTGTGTGTGTGTGTATGTGTGTGTGTGAATAAAATCAGCAGTAATAAAAGCGCCAACGCCGAGCTCCAAAAGAAAATCAATAGTACGGCGGTTTTTTTTTTTGGCTGTTTCTACAGTTGCTGTTTTTGTTGTCGCCACTGAATTGTGTCATGGAGGGAAGCGAGAGCGAGAGGGACAGAGGAGTATAGAAAATGGAACATAGCGTTTAGCTATGATAATTGCCTGACTAAATGGCAAACTCACCTGTTTTGATGGGTTTTTTATTTTTTGTGACTGGTAATGTGTTGTTGTTGGTTTTATTTAGTTTTTTTGCGGTCGCAAGTCGAAGTTCACACTCACCAAAAAAGTTATGAAGCTTTAAAAATGTTTAAAATATATACACATGCTTATACATAGAAGTACATACTTCAATACACATACATATATGTGTGTGTGTGTGTGTGTATTGTTGGCAATCGTACAATACAAATACAGATGCAGTCAAAACTCCAACTTCAGTACACTTTGCGGCGATTACACAACGTCAAAGCGAAAAAAAACTTTACCGACCCAATACGAAGTTAAGCCGAAACCGCAGCAGACGTTTCTTATTTTATAATAATCATTAACACTTTACTTCTGTGGCCACATTCACACACTTGATTTGGTTGTAGTTTGAGTTCAAAATCGCTTGGCGGAGTTTCGACTTTTGCCGAAAAAAAAATGTTATACACCAAAGAGAAACGCACACACACGCATACACAAAACACTACTAAGTACGGCTGGCGTCGGCTGGCCGCCACACGACAAACGGCAACAACTGCGATACGCGAGCGCGCACCAACAACTGAACGAAGCACACAGAAACAGCGCAAACGAAACGACAATAAACGAATGACTTACCCGACGTCGCGCAAATGACTTTGGCTTGGTTTTGATTTGTGAGAGAGAGAGAGCGAGAGAGAGAGAGTGGCGCTCAGCTGAGCGTCGCTTTTGAAAAAGAGCTTTCTGCCAGTGCAGCTTCTTCACCATGTGTAACGGTACAAATGCGTTGAGGTGTGAATGTCTAGCGGCAATGCTGTTGTTGCCAATCTTATTTGAATTTTTCCTTAGGCGCCAAGTTTGAATTTAGTTGTATGTTGTTAGATATTCTCATTTAATGTTTATGCGTCTACAATATTGACAATGTCACCCAAACGAACAGGACCTTTGGGCCAGAATACAAATGACAGCTAATTACAATATTTAATTTGATCTTGAATTTACCTTTAACAGCGCGTAGCATTTGAAAGCGTGGATATTTTAAGAGCTCCACACGCACTTCGGTTAGAATACCACGTGCGCCAATACGACCCAAAACTTTAACAACTTTGGCCGGGGCTGTGGGCATCTCCATTGTTGGAATATTTCTGAATACTATTTTTGACTGTTAACACAAAAGCTAATTTGACTAATTATGATTGATTGAGTTTTATTTTTAACTATTTGAGGTATACACATATAATTTTTTATCAACTTTTAAGGGAATACACGTTATAGAAAATTATAAAAATACATATAAAATTAAATTCGAAACATGTAAAAATTCAAAAAAATGTACAATATGTTTTTAACTCTGGACACTTTCAAATTTGCCACGCAACGCCGCATCTCGCATGATTGTTGCAAGTTCCTGATCCTTTTGGGCGCGCATCTCGTCGATAAGGGATTCCCTGAAGCCAACATCCTTGGCCGCATCTTGTGGCAACTGCTGTTTGTGCTTCTCCAACTGCAGTTGTGGCACCTCCACACTCAATGTGGCACCAATGCGTTCCACACTAAAGAAACCGCCCGCCTCCCCAATGCCAATCTGTGCCCAACTATCCGTGCCAAACCATATGGAGAGAGCCTCATTGTAATCGGTTAGATGAGCACGAAATGGATTTGTGGGACTCCCAAAACCCAAATGACTAATCGTATCCCTCAAAACCTTGGCCAGCTTGGGCAGCTTGTGCGAGTAAAAGAGCACAGCGCCGCCAATCAGATGCGCCATGGAACGCAAGCAGCGGCAAATATGTTTCTTTAGAGCCGGATCAAAGTCCATAAAGACATCATACTTGCCGCCCACAATCACAACGGGAAACGGCAAAAGCTCCAGCGTATTCAAATCCTGATTCACATTACATTTAACGCGCTCCAAAGAGCGACGCTGCAGCTCCTCGCGGACTTCAGGCGTTGCCAGCTGCAACAGACGCTGAGAGGTATCCCTCAGACCCTTATAGGCACACTCCAGATCGGCCCAAACACGTTGTGGCTGTGACAAGTCCAGCATAACGAATGCCGCCAATTGCTGCAATCCGTGTGTTCGCATTGGCACCTCCAGCAATTGTTCGGCGTTGTCCAAGGATCCCAGCTCCCAGACATTCAGCACCTGAGCTGATTTTCCGCTGCCAATGCGCCGACCATAACTGTATTCCAATGCCAGAGTTGGACGCGTCGTATGCTCGTCCCGATCAAAGAACTTATTGATCGCCACCGATTTACCCTGCACACAAAAATTACCCTTAATTAACTCAGTAATTATATTGAAGTTGTTGACTTACCACACATTTGCTGCCCAGCACAAACAATGTGCGCTCTTTGGGCGAAGTTGTTGCCTCCGATTGACGCAGTCTTTGCTGCTCCTCGGACAGGCGTCCGGCTATCTCCTGTATGCTGCCCGTGGCACTAAGGCTGTTCTCATTGCTTTTATCAAACATTTTGTGCAGTTTGTTTTGCAAGTCGATTATAAACTGCGGCAAACGCATTACATTGCCGCACCAATTAACGATTTGTTTGCATTTTTTAAAAGTCGCCCTGGCAACCAATGAATGCAAGTCATGGCGACAGTCTGGCAACGCCACAAACATTTCAACAAGGATTCGGATCCAATGGAAGCTTTTGCTGTCATAGAATATGTTGCTATGAAAATACTTATAAAAAAAACATAATGCACTGCTTGGCTTACGCGACTGTCCTTTTAGCACAATTCTATGTTCTATGTTTTAGTTTCCTTTTTTTAAACACATTTCTATGTTATTACTTTTCACTCGCTGCGAAAGATGGCGCTTGTAAAATGTGAGCTTGAGCGATGTTTTTTTCGATGTTGTTCGTGATTGTTTACTGCTTACTTAACGTGCCAAGCAGTGCAGTGTCTATTTAAGCGCGATGTTTAGTATGTGCACTGCTTGATGGTACCATCTTCGATGTTTTTTAGAGATGTTGCTATAAAAAAACTGCTTGGTATATTAGTTATGCTACGATGCGACAGGTGGAGCCTTTATACATTAAAGAATTAAATTATAATGATATAAATTAAGTTTATACTGTATTAAAATAAAAATCCGCAAGAAATTGCAATAATTCATTACTTGCAATTATTTAGATTGGTTTTTTTCCATTAATTCATATAACTTTCTCAATTTCCATATCTAACAAGTGTTATCGAATTATATTTGTGTCTGTGTTGGCAACACTCTATCTGCATATTGTTAAATTACCATCAGCCTCTCCAGCTCCAGCTTCATCGCTCCATCTTGGCTTATTCGCTTTTACTTTTACTGCTGCAACGACAACAACTGCCAGCAACAGTAGCCGCCAAAGTCATCAAACATAATTACTTGCCCAAAAGGCATGCGCCAATTGACATTTTGTTGGAAATTTTGACCCGCCAATCTTACTACTTCTCCCACTCTCCCACTCACTACCACTCTCTCTTCTCTTTTCCTTGATGATATCGAAACTCATTAACCAGCACTGTCGAGCTCTCAAACTTTAAGGTGTGGCCAGCTTCAGTCGGTTTTGCCTCAGGGCTCTAATTGATAATGAAATTCGTTGGGTTGTCCCTTTTAATGATTTCCTGCTGGGCTTTAAGTCGAGACACTGCGCACACACCTTGCAACATTTCATTCAATGGATCGGTTGAAAGTTTTTCTATATTTTTTTTTGTTTCTTTGTTTTTTGTGGTTTCACTTTTATGCGCATTGCAATCGAAAATTGCGAACGTTTTTTTTTTTTTGTTTTTTTTGGCATTGAAACAACTCAAATGTTCGAGTTGGGTGTTGATGCTGTTTTTTTGGTGTTTGGTGTTTCTGTTGCAGTTAACTATTTTGTAGTTTGCATCACGAAAGTTTGTTTATTTTTACGGTTAGGAACTGTAACGAAGAGGGTATCATTACTTTAATGAAGTGTTTGCAACAGTAAGATTATAAACGCCATACAATAATTGTATTATTTTTATTATTCCTTAAATATATACGGATCATGATTCAAATACTTTAACATAACAAATTTTTTTTTTTTTTTTATTATGAAAAATTTTATTACAGAATTTTACTCTATAAATAAATTCTACTCCTTAAATAAATACAGATCTCAATTCAAATACTTTAATATAAGAGCAAAAAAAAAAAATATATTTTTTTAAATAATATATACTTTTTATTTATATATATTATTATTTAAATTTCATCACAGAATTCTACTCGAAAAATGTTAAATCGATTTTGATTTTTTTTATTATTCCTTAAATATATACGGATCATTATTCAAATACTTTAACATAAAAAAATTTTTTTTTATTTTTTTTCACAAATTTTATCACAGAATTTTACTCAATAAATAAATTCGACTCCTTAAATAAATACAGTTTTCAATTCAAATACTTTAACATAAAAAAATTTTTTTTTATTTTTTTTCACAAATTTTATCACAGAATTTTACTCAATAAATAAATTCGACTCCTTAAATAAATACAGTTTTCAATTCAAATACTTTAATATAAGAAAAAAAATATATATATATATTTTTTTTTAAATAATATATACTTTTTATTTATATTTATATATATTTTTATTTAAATTTCATCACAGAATTCTACTCTATAAATGTTAAATCTATTTCTGATCAAGTTGTATTTTCCAATTTTTTTTTTTAGTATTTGCATAAGAAACCAACTTTTATGATAATTAACATATGCAAATTTTAGCTAATTACAGGGTATCTATCGAGTCGTATAGGTTACTGTATAGGTTACACTTACTTGTTAGCCATGCAATTCGCTTTTTGATTGCGTTCACGCGGCAAGTAATCTTTTAGTTGGTTTTTTTTTGTTAGCTGTGCCGCACTCTTGTTGCATGCAACCTTGTACTTGGGGTCGTTTCAAGTACTTCTGCCCAACGGCATTCAGTTGGCAGTTGGCAACGTTTGGTTTGATGCGCTTCACCAGAGGCAACAACAACAACAACAACAACAGCTGCAGAAGTTGCTGTTGCTTTTGAGTTTCTTGTTGTATTATGTCTGGCTTTATATTGGCCCTTTATTTTAGAGTCTTCTTTCAACTTATTTATGCTGATTTATCTAACAAATAACTCATTTCTATGATAACTTGACTTGGCGGTCGCCAATTCACTTTTATGCAGCTTGGCGGCGGCTTTCGGTTCGTTTTCTTCTATGAATCGAAAGGAGACAAAGTGAGCAACTGGCTGGCAACTCGAGTTGAAAGGAGTTCTTGCCACACTGCAAGGGGCAGATAATCAAGTTGCTTGCCTCAATTTAGATCCTTTGTGGTTTTAGTAAAATTCGCGAAATAGTTAAAGTTGTTTATGTTTACATTATTAATTGATTTCTTAACATAATTTTCAAATTATAGTCAAAAATAATGACAAAAAAAATAATAAATAGGAAGTTTTGGAAATGAAGAAACTTAAGGTAATCAAAGCAACTCTACTTCGGAATTGGTCGCTTTACAACACTGCTTGTCAAGTGCAACGAGTTTGGAAACCTATCTATACCTCTAATCTATCTACTATCTATATATATATATCTATATCTATATCTATATCTATATCTATATCTATATCTATATCTATATCTATATCTATATCTATATCTATATCTATATCTATATCTATATCTATATCTATATCTATATCTATATCTATATCTATATCTTACATTCTCTTTGGTCAAGTGAGGAAATGAAACAAAATTGAGCTGTCAAAGCAAATACTTGTATTATACTTACTTAGTATATACTTAGTCTCATATCATATTTAATTATACTTAGTTTCATACGATTATATACTGTTATCATATATTTATTCACTGAACATCACTGCTCTGAAGCACTAAGTATTTATTCATTATACAACACTGCTCTTAAGCTAAATATAATAATCAATTGCATTTTTACTTATACAACTATGGGAAACATACATCAAGGTGTTATACAAAAGTTTTATTTTCTATAATATATTGTTAAAATATTATTTATGCACATTTAAAAACAAATTTTCAAAATAAAAAAAAAGCATTCATATGTAATAAACACTTACTAGTCTGATATTATATATATATTTTTTATGATTATTTTCTTTAACCAAAAAAAAATAAAAATAAAAATTAAAAAACTATAAATTATAAATAGTATAATAAATAAATAAATATAAAGTATATAGTCAAAGTGCACTCTAAAACTAAATGTCAATAAACGAAACATTAATTATGCGTTGAGTGTTTGTTTAATATTATTTCAGTCCTTATAATTTAGATAAGCTAGGCATAAACAAGACCAAAACACACACACTAACACACACTTACACACACACACCTAAGGCCAATGTAAGTAGAGTGTGTCTGTGTGTTTGTGTTTGTGTGTGTGTCTGGACGAAGTAATAATCACAGACAGCGTTAACACACAGATCCGGAGTTTGCAATCAAAATCAAAATGCAATGTTGCAATGTTGCAAGTTGGCTTCTGTTGCTGTGCAGCGTATCTGTTGCAAATTGCATTTAAGATTCGCCGTCAAGGCTTCAGACATGATTTGCTTTAGGAAGTGATTTGTCATTGGCAATCCCCCAACCCGCCCTAGCCAGCCTAAACACACACAAACAACAAAGCATATCCCTATGATCTAAGTGCATGACATCATTACAAGTACATATTATAGTGTGCGTGTGTGTGTGCATTGTAGAAATGTCTACATTTATACTATTATTGTTAATCTGTGTCCAAATGCCTAATTGCTGCATATCATTCGGTTTCAGTTCACTTCAAAGTGTAATTAACTTCAAATTTGGAACTTGCATTTAAAGCCAGAAATAAGATATAAACAAATGTTGCCTACTTTTCAGCGTTCTGTTTTTAACATATAATATATAACAGTTTAGAAGAAGATTTATGTTAGAAATATTTTAAAATAAATTTTGCCTACTTTTCAGCGTTCTGTTTTTAACATATAAAATATAACAGTTTAGAAGCAGATTTATGTTAGAAACATTTTAAAATAATCTATCTGTCAATAAAATAACCTTTATTATTATATAAAATCAACATATTATCAAATCAATTAAATATCAAAACTAATAAAATTATATCAAAAACATTTTTAAAAATTTATTCAAGTCTTAAAAATGTTGACTTTCTGCTATAAAAATATGAAAAATACTTAAATGAAAACAAAATTACAAAACACAAAAAGTTTTGATCGGCGGCACTTAATGTTTGACTTTGTTTGGCGATTTACTTAACGTATTTCAATTATGATAATCAATGCTTACAAATTGTTCAAAGTTTTGCATAAACACATACACACACACATACTTTATATATGTATATGTATTTGTGGGTTGAAAGTTTCCGGGCGACATGTCGCACGCCCTGACTTTAGTTAGGGAATCTCCGCAGCGCCTGAGACATCATTTGTCATTTGTCGCCAAAGAAAACAAAGCTCAGTGCAAACTCACTGGAAACATGTGCAAGAAAAAAATAATATATATATATATATATATATACATATAGAGGAAACTTTAAAGAAAAATTGCTGACAGTGTGCAATCTGAACGCGTGCATTCGTCTCAGCAGTTAAAGTTTTGTTCCCACTTTCCCGCATCTCCATCGTCGCTGCTTCCCAGTTCAGTTTTCAGCCATTGCTTCTTCTTCTTGTTGTTCTTCTTCTTGTTCTTTTTCTTGTTCTTGTAGTTGTAGTTGGATAAACACTTGAGGCCACAGTTGATGTTGGACTTTTTCCCCATGTACACTCAGTCGCAATGATGATTGACAAGCGAAGCTCAAGCGAAGCCCCATGCTTCATTTTGATAGGTACTTAGGGCGCTTAAGTTTATCAAACTCCTAAATATATATAACTTACAAAATTGTAAGTATCTCTGGAAGAAGATTTCTTCAGCATGGCGTGAAGATTTTTAATTCAAAACAAACTACTACTTGGAATATTTAATCTGAAGTTAAAGTAATCGAAATAAATATTAATAAAATATTTAATTATTTTTTATGCTTTTTTAAATGTATTTAAATTTAAATTTAAATCTATAAAAAATATATATATCTTGGAATATTGAATCTGAAGTTAAAGTAATCGAAATAAATATTAATAAAATATTTAAATTATTTTTTATGCATTTTTAAATGTATTTAAATTTAAATTTAAATCTATAAAAAATATATATATCTTGGAATATTTAATCTGAAGTTAAAGTAATCGAAATAAATATTAATAAAATATTTAAATTATTTTTTATGCATTTTTAAATGTATTTAAATTAGTATAAAAAAAATTTAAATCTATAAAAAATATATATATCTATAAATAATCTATTATACGTATTAAATCAAATATATCAAAGAAATATGTTTCTTAAAATTAAATAAGCTCTTAGCTTAAACATTTTTGTATTAAAAAATGAGAAATAGGTTAAGTAACTATTGATTCCATTAAACATTTCATGGGGTAACATGAAAAAAGTAAAATATGTGGGATATTTAAAGCTAACAATATTTCGTTCTTTCATAATCATTTCTTAACTCAAAACTTTTGTTACAAAAAATTGATGATATATAGTTTAACTACTTTAAAATATGATGCAACAATTTTAAGTCGAAAAACAATTGATTCCTTTAAATATTTAATGTGTTAAAATTTATAAAACTTAAATATGTGACATATATAAAGCTGAAAACGTAATATATTTCGTTCTTTTCTAACCATTTCTCAAAAACTTAAAAAAATTAGAAACAGTTTAACTACTTTAAAATATGATGCAACAATTTTAAGTCAAAAAAGCATTGATTTCCTTAAACATTTAATGTGTTCAAAAATGTGTAGAAAAGCTAAATAGGTTACATATTTAAAGCTAACAACATAAAATATTTCGTTCTTTTATAATCGTTTCTTAACTCAAAACTTGTATTACAAAAAATTTATAATAAATAGTTTAACTACTTAAAAACACGATGCAACAATTTTGAGTCAAAAAACAATTGATTCCCTTAAACATATAATGTATTTAAATGTAGAAAAGTTAAATATGTGACATATTTAAAACTAATAACAAACAATATTTCGTTCTTTTCTAACCATTTCTTAACTCAAAACTTGTATTACAAAAAATTGATGATAAATATGATGGAACAATTTTGATTGCCTTAAACATTTAATGTGTTCAAATAAATAAAAGTCAAATATGTCACATATTTAAAGCTAACACACACGTTATACGTTATTTTCTCACCTAAACACATTCCATCGATGATTACTAATAATATTCAACAGATATTGACCTTGGGAAGCTTTATTAGGGCCACACGAGTGTGGCATGTTGCACACACTGAATATGCGAAGAAAAGAAAAAGGAGAAAAGAAGTCGAAACAAACCCCAAAAAATTGCTCGGCCGTTGGATAGATTGATGGTTGGCTGGATGGAAGGATGATTGATGGCTTTGAGGAAGAGCTGTGAGGTTGTTGCGAATCCTGCCAAAAATGCGAACCACGTCAAAATCTCGCCGGATTCTTGTTAGTACACCCGATAGTCCTTGCTGTGTTTTGTTGCTGTTGTTGCTTTTCGTTTTTGGGTTTGTTGCAGTCTATTTCTTTTGGTAGCACGTTGTTTTGTGGCATGCTACACATGTGTTTTGTGGCGCGGGGGCGAGAGGAGGTGGGGCTAAGAAAATGTCAACTTGTCGCTCGAACACGTTAACCGAATCTGATGGCCTGTCAGCTGGTACAAGAACCGCAACGGCTCGTAGACAGGGTTGTGGGGGGAGGTGAGGATTGTGAAATGCATTTTTTTTCAGATTTTTTTCTCACACTCTGCTTGTGAAATTATCGAAATTGTATTATGGAAATTTTATGCAAACCTATTTCCATCCATTTCTCTTCTCTCTCTTTCTTTCTTGGTGTGTGTGTGTGTTTGTGTGTGTTGAAGTCGGCGCCTTGCTTTGATTTTGTTGTTGAAAATTAGTTTTTCAATTTGCCTTCGCATGCAGGCAAAGCAACAAAAAATCTTGACTTTTGGTCCTGGGCTACGGGCGAAGTTTTTCGGCTTTGTGCAGCTGCCGCTGCAGAAGAAGAAGAAGAAGAGCCGAACTACACGTCTGTGTGTGAGTGTGTGTGTGTGTTTGTTGCCTTCTTCAAACTAGCCAGCAAGTACAAGTTATGTGCATATTTTCTGACAGTTTTTTTTTTTTGGTTGCCAATTTTCAATATGTAGATTGATTTGTATTTGAATTTGAATTTGTATTTTTGTTTTTATTTATTCAGCGTTCTTATGTAAAAACAAATCGATTGAAATTGCAAGAGAGTAAGGGAGATAGCGCAGTGGCAAAATTCATAAAAACCAAACATATTAACGCATCACTCTCTATCTCTCTCTCTCGCACAGCTGCAATTCTTAATTAAAAACTTTGTGCGCAGTGTGCCCAGCGGAGCTATAGATAACGCACACACAAACACACACACACACACAGACAATACGCATAGGCACTATCCATCTAACAGTCACGTTGAATTTATAACAGTCGCACACACACACACAGAGAGACAAAGCAGTGAGGTGAGATATGAAAGCAGTTGAATATAGCACAGCCAGCGATCAACATGTTGCCGACCATAATGCTCTCTGGTAACTGGACAGCACGTAATTGCAATTGCACTTTCAACTTGCGCCCCTTTTATGAGCCCCCGGCTTGTAAGGCCTTTGCGTGTCGTGAACCCGCTTAGTGAAGTTCAAGTGGTGCTCGCAATTGGCATTATGGGGCCCACAAATTCAACAAGGAGAAGAGGTGTAAAGTTGGTTTAGTTTTGTGTGATTGTATTATACTACTAGACCCAACTAGCGGCTCTGCCTGAAGACGATTAACCCTACAATGGCTTTGTACGTTAGAAACAAAATTTGTTCCCCATTTCATATTATTTTAAAGTTACTTTAAAATCCATTCGGTAGTTTTTGCGTTAAAGAGAAACAATCATGATTACAAACATGATTACAAACATGATTACAAACTTTATTTTATAATATTAATAGCATATTATTATTTTCAATATTTTTGAAGTTTTTTTCATTTCATTTTCTTGCTTAATGAATGAATTTACATTGCCTTAAAGCATTTTTAATAATTTTCTAAAAACTAAACATTTAATTTTGCAGTTTATAACAGAATTTTTGATTACCCTAAAAATAAATCCAATCGACTTAGCGCCAATATAACAATTACAATTTTATTTAAGCCTATTGAAAATATATTTATTTTATTCAAGGTTAAAGCCACAAACGACAAATTACATTTGATTTAGTAGGTTATTTATTTTGATGAGAACTCTATTGAAATATTTATTAAAGAGAAAAGTTCAATTGAATTTTAACACATATATTTGAACACACAAACTAAAGAACAAAATTATTGAGCATTCAGAATATATTTGTTAAATAGTTAAATTCGATACAAATAAATTATTTTCCTTTTCTATTAAAGTTTGAACCAAGTTAAATTATGTTGTTATAAATATTTAAATAAATGCCAATATAAAATATATCATATTCAAAAATGAAATACAAAGCCCGGTTGAATATTTAAATTATAAAATAAATACTTTTTTATTTTATTTGAAATTTGTGTGTAAAATGGTGTTTTGAATATGTATTTCACTTTTGTTTTCAACCTTATTGATCGTAATTGAGCTGTCCTTAGACAAATACATTTTAACCAGCAAATATTCAAATGTGTAATTCTCACCTCTCCTTATACAAAAACAAAGTAAACTATTTTGTCTAATGATGAGAAAAATCATGTTTTTCGTGTGAAGGTTGATTACGAACTAAAACATGAAGTCAAAAAGTGCGACATACGCTCAATAACATATAACAGCGTATTCTTGGTTTTGTTATACATTCGTTTTCTTAACTTAACTGTAAATGCGCTCTTTGGCATTATGTGAGCATCAATGCATACATTCACAATGGATACAATTTCACCATCGAATAACTTGCAATAATAATAAACAAAAATATTCAACAATGTTTATACATTCGTTTAATTAATATTCTGAGAATGTACACAACTAATAAACCTTAAAACTATTTCACTGATTCAAATCAGAATTTTTATATTATATAAAATTGCATTTATTGTAAATTTAATGCTGTGATTTTATTTCATTCATAAAATGTACACAAAATTCCAATTAAAATAACTCAATTGAACTTCTCACCTTGAAAGTCCATGAATATTTATTTAAATGCCAAATTGTCAATACGCTGACGAGTTTCATATTGAACTTGTCTTGTGTACCTGCATATACATATATATTTTGATAAATTGAGGCAACAACAGTAATAAAATAAAAAGTATTTAAAAAAAAAAACGAGCAAGCTATTAATTTGCCTTCGTTTGTTAGTCCATTTATTTTGATTTATCACCGTTGCCGGGGCCCAAACCCTCAATGGGCAATTTGCTTATAATTTTATTTGCCATTTGTATGCAAACACACACACACACACACTTGCATATACTACACGTACATGCATGTATGTGTGGAGATGTGTTGTGTGTTGTTATTACGATTTTTAGCATATTCGATTGTTATGTCTGACAGCGACAAATGTCAAAATGTCAGCCAGTTAAAAGAGAATCGAAATCAAAACAGAAAGAGACAGCAAAGTGTGGGAAGCAAAAACCACACACACACACACACGCATATACGTACGTTTGTTATGCACATATTTAGTATTTATTTGCCTTCTTTGTTTTTGCGTGTTTGAATATATTCGTAAAATCACACACACACACATTCCTGAAATCAGTGCAGCCTGCCTGCAAAAAATTGTTTGCTCACGGTCAAATAGCAGAAGCGTCCCCATTTGTGTGTTTGATTGTGTGTGTGTGTGTGTGTGTACATATGTTTTGTGTTTGCCATGCAAAATAATGCAAAAAACCGAACCTAAAATATTTTTGTGCCATTTTAATCCACTTTTGAAAATTTATTATGCAGAAACGCTCGAAAATTTTTCGCTAAACTTCGGCGAGTGAAAAAAATGTTAGCGCTTTGTTTTAGTTTTCTCGAATACCCTGGAGCAGAATTAGAATGCTTAAAATATGTAAAATATTACAAAAAAAAAGAGTTGTGTATTAGAAAATAATAAAAAGTAAATAAGAACAAAAAATATTTATGAGAAAAAATAAAATAATAAAATAAAATATACTAAACAATAATAAATAATTAAAATAAAAAAAATATATATATTTTTATTTAGAATTGAATGAAAATATTGAAATATATATTTTAAAATTTTTTTAATTTTAATCCATAATAATAAAATAAATACAAAAAAATATATATGAAAAAAATATATTTATAGAAACTATAGTCAACTTAAAACTAGGATATCTAACTCGTCTAACTTACTATTTTCTCACTTTTTTTATTGCGGCTATTCCCGTTATATCATTTTTTTGCCTTGCGTTTCTTTGGTGTGGACTAGTGCTGTCCACATGTTTTGGGTCATAAATCTGCAATTACCATGCTGGCGTACAGATTCCAGAGAAAGCCAGTTTTTAGGATTCGCCCTGAAAGTTTGGATTTGGATGTTGTGTCGCCAACTTGTCGGACAAAGTGCCCAAAAACAATTTTGATGCATTGAATTTAATGTCTGTTCGTTTCGTTTCGTTTTGATATTGAATTCAATCTGTTGCAGTTTAAAGCTTCTGCATATTTATTTTTTTTGGGTCCAATGTGGCACATAAATTATGCCTTATTTGGTGCAATTTGATTGGAGACATCACTACCCAAAAAAATAAAGAAGTTTTCTCTACGGCAAGACGATTTTCACTTAGTTTGCGACCCAAGTAAATAGGCAAAAAGCTGCACAAAAAACAACTTCAACTTTTGCCTATCCGCTGCAGCTGGTAATTTCTCTTCCTCTCTCTGTCTGTCTGTCTTGAGTCGACCAACAACAACAACAACACCAGCAAGAAGAGGGTGGGTGAGGGGGAAGAGAGAGAGACTCCAAGTTGTATGCGTTCACGCTTGGCAGCCAATTCAAGTCGTGTCATTTTGTTGAGTTTGTGTTGAGAGCGAGTTTCGTTCGGTTGAGCTTTGCCGACTTTGCCCAACTTACCAATCCCCTTGTCATCTGCTTTGCCATTCCAAGCTCTTCTCGTAATTCAAATGTCAGTCAGTCAGTACAGTCAGTGCAGTGAGTAAGTCAGTTAGTCAGTTAGTCAAACGGCACGCCAACTGTAAGGCAAACTTCTTCTTGCTTCCAGCTTACACCACTTAAGCTTTGCCTAGGTACAAAACCCTACCTCCCTCCCTCTCTTTCTCCCTCCCTCAACACTTGTTACCATCATGTTTCATGTGGACAGGTGTTGTCTCATTTGTGAGCACCATCTCGTCGTCAGACACCCATTTGCCATCTCCTTTCGCCGCTCTCAACTTGCAAGCATAAAGCATTCGTGACTAGCGTGAAACTTCACTAAAAACAAAAACAAAAAACAAAAAAAAACAGCATAAACAAAGTTGCTTGAGAAGCTGCATTATATACACACATGCATACAAATAGAGCAATATATGCATATAAATTGCAAAACAGGTCAATATTTAACTATCTTCTTATGTCGTACTGAAGTTTAGTTGGTAAACTGAAGATTAATGTAGTTTTAACAAATGTGATGCCTATATAAAAGTGGTTAATATTATATTCTGTCATTAAGAGATATAAGATATATAGGTATATATACATATGTATATGTATATGTAAATAACAAGTAGTTGAATTTGTATTTGTATTGTGACTGTATATATTGATGCTCAAATAATGCGAAAGAGCGCATTTACAGTTATTAGAATAACTAGGTATAACAAGTGAAAGAGCGCATTTACAGTTATTAGAACAAGAATGTATAACAAGTAAAAGAGCGCATTTACAGTTATTATAATAACTATGTATAACAAGAGAAATAATACGCTAATTTAATATTTTTTCTCTGCACAATTGCATTTACATATAAAGTTGAAGGCATTTAATCTCCGAGCAATACAGATTAATGAGAACTATGAATTATCTAGCATTGAATGTGTCTCTGTGTCTGTGTGTGTGTGTCTATGTGTACCTAAACAAAAATAAATGCCGTTAATTAAGTTAATTTGCTGTACGTGTTGAATCGCTTTAGGGCTTAAACAAGTTTAGGTTTGTGGCCAAATTAAACCAACCATATAGGTTTCTCAAGGCTACATTAATGCTATCTTTGGCATTCATTTATTTAATCTTAACGCAATTAAAGAGCCACACAAATTATTGTAATTAGCTTTTCTGGTTATATGCTCAACTAATTAGCTGTTAATTATGTTTAAAAAAAAACCGTAGACTTTTCTTTCATTTGATTCTTCTATTTTTGTGAAGTTTTTATTCAATCTTTTTTTTTTTTTTTGTGGATCATTCTAGTTGTGTGCTTTTTGCGTGCACCTTTTTTTTGTTGCTACTTGCCACTGCCCCTGCTGTGTGGTGGCAACTAATTTAACCGGCTCATACTCTAAGCTCCCAGACAGAGTCCGTTGCAGGGAGAGGGGGATACGGCGGGAGCTTGTGAAGTTGAAAATGCGACTGCACAAGTAACAAATCAAACGAGTGCTTTTGTAAATTACATTTGAATTATCCTCTTCCTGGGTTCTGGCTTGCATTTGCAAACCCTTCCCCTTTCACCCCTTCGCTTCAGCTGCTCATGCATTCATTCAGTGCTTTGCTGCGTGCTCTTTTTATGCCACATGGCAGATGTGCAAACATCCTTGAACAGAGACGAGAACGAACCAACAAACGAACCAACGAACGAACCAACGAATGCACGAACTAACAACAACAATAGCAAGGACCTGGCCATGCAAAGTGGATCAAACAGCCAAAGTTAATAAACACTTTGCTCGTTTGTGATTCCGCTACTCTTTTGCCTATTGCTTTGTTTTTAGTGTCCATTGCAATTTGGGGTTTTTGTTGCACTGTGAAATTGAATGCAAATAGAAACACACACACACACACACACAGACACACATACGCACAGCACTTAAATTTACGCGTTTTCCATTTCAATTAAAACAATTTCAATTGCAATTCGTTGGGCCCTCGAAAGCAGCATTTAACGCCCAGGACACTCCCCACCTCTATGTCACAGCGGGTCCATTAACAAGGCATTGCTTTTGTCTGTGGTGTGTTTGTGTGTTGTTGTTGTCCTCTGCTTTTTAGCGCATGTAAATGGCGGCTGTGTGTGTGTGTGTGTGTGTTGAGTATGCCGCCAACTGCCTAATTATTTATAGGTTTAGTCAGAGGTACAACTAACACACACATCTACAGTAGTGTTTGGCTATAGTATTCCCAGTATTCTTATTCCATATCAAGCTATATATTTTTGTATCGTTGAACAACTCGTTTTTCGTGCTTTGATGTAAGTAAATGTAAAAAACATATCGAAATATTTAAATTTAATGCTATAGCGATCACTACCATCTAAAGCCTCACTGTATTCACTACTCAAACTGTAAACATAACTGTTACTTACCGAACGTTTCGTTAAGACTACGTGAGAGCTGAGCGTGAAAGTTGATCAGAGAATAAAAGCAAACGAAAAACTGATCGAAACGTCAGTCTTAGTGTGACGGTGAACAAGAACGGTTGAGTGCGGTGAATGTGATCCTGACAATATGAGGTGTTCACCATATCCATACCTTTCTGTATTACACACATGCATACATATATGTGTGTAACCACTGTTAGCTAAAATTTACAAGAATTGAGGCCAAACCTCCATCATACCACCATCAACCTGCAGTCAGTTTTCGTCTAAATTACAAAAAAAAAAAGAAAATGCTCAAATTGTTTTTGGGCCAATGAATTTCACATATTACACACACATACATGCATACATGCACCTTATATATATATATATATATATACACTTGGATTCATTCAACATTGTCTAGCAGCATTAGCTTTGCCCTGTCTGTCTACAGCAGTGATTTATATACTTCCTTTCCTCGCCCCTCTAAAAAGGTTTGTCCCTTCTAACTAAATGACTTGTGGACCAATTTATTGGAGCATGTTTACATTTACATTTGTGTTTAAGACTCTTTAAGGGACTTAACACAAATGGATGCGGTTATGTTTAAGGAAGTGAAAGAAAGTCAAGCGGAAATGATTTCTGTGTTTGAATTTTGAACAGAGTTCATTCAATTGATATATTACTAGTGTATTATACCACTAAAAATACAAGTGTTGCTCGAACTGTACATTACTTTTAACGAATATACACAAAAATATATGTTTTTGATGTTAAATATGGAAACAAATTCACTATAAAACTGAATAACAGTTTCAAAAAATATAATGGAAAAGTGTCAAAACATTTGACAACTGCACAAATCAAATATTAAATTCCAATTTGCAACAACAACCATCGATGGTTTGCCACAAAATAATTGCGCAGTTTTGGCTTATGTTTAACCTTGTGTAAATGTATTATTTATTTATTTATTTTGTATTATCCCATAGAAACAATCTGTCAAAAATCATATAAAATTCACAAAGGTAAAATTATTATGTATAAAAATAAGAATTTCCCCACAATGTAATAAACAATCCACATATTTGACCGATAAAAATCAATTATTATAACAATAATAATTATTTGTTTTTATTTGAAATGCATTTCATTGAGATAAACTTGTCCAATTTGGACGTGCCAGCAAGCCAGGGAATAAAATCAAAAGCGACGTCAATGAGTGGGGAAGTACCGTTTTTTTTTCTTGTTCAGTTCGCCCCGCACCCCTCCGCTTGGTTGGTGTCAAAAGTGAATGGCGGAGGAAATCGCTGGACGAACAACATGTCGTGCATTTAACGGAAATATTGAACTTCCCGCTGTGGAAATGGGTAACCGTAAACTCTGTGGCTGCATTTTTATCGAGATGGGTTGAACATTGGATCAGAAGGGGGTTTGCAGGGGGGTAAGGGCAACATGTCGGAGTCATTGTGGCGACGTGCACACACACACACACACACACACATGCCACGTCTGTGTGACGTTTGAGCGACGTTCAAATGTAGCGGAAATGAATTTTATGCTGAGGTGCCAAAGAGCGTAGCACTAATAAAAAATAAAAAAGAATGAGACAACAACATCATATAGAATATACATATGTACTAACGTACATACATATGCATGTACATGTTTACATGTGTAGAGTGTACAAATGTTAGTCGTGGTAAGAAAGCAACAAATTTTTCGTGCATTATTTACGCGTTGCTGGCATTTTATGCTAATAAATTACCAATATGCATGAAGGCAAAACTTTTGTTGCATAAAACTCAGGTAGCTGATAGCTATGGTTGTGTTGGGAAGGGAGCAGCACGGGCATGCTGTGCGAAACTGACAAACTGCACAAACACACACATTCAATAGCAAAAACACACACACACAGACAGAGGAAAGCATTTATTATTTTTTGATATTTTTTACGCTCTAACCGAAAAATCGAACGAAAAGTGAGAGAGAGACATGCGAAAAGTCAGACAACAACAATAGTAACAACAGTAACAGTAACAGCTGTGGGGGAGTATGCACGTAAGTGTGGGTGTGGTGAGATTTTTTCTATGCATTTGTGTGTGTGTGTGTGTGATGTGTATTGGCTGACGCCAAAGAAATTTGGCGTCAGTTTTATACGCATTCAGCGAGCAGCAGCAGAGAAAAAAAAATAGGTAAAGCAAGGGTAAAGAGTGAAGAGGACACCGACATGCTTCAGACGAGCGACAACAATGGCAAACAAAAATCCGGAAAAAATAGCAAATCGTATAAAAATAGCTGCAACACAAACGCACAGACACCAACACACACACACGCACATAGTGGTTAGAGCTCTTGAAACCGAATCGTGGCCTGTGTGTGTGTGTGTGTGTGAGCTAAGCGGCAAGCAGCAGCTAATGTGGCATTTGGCAGGCTCAACGGATAACAAAAAAGGAGCCGCTGTGAGGACGCTGTGCAACTAATGGACCCCGACATCGAATAGGAGTATTTTCCAAAGCGCTCCACAAAGGCGCTAATTAAAGGCAACTTGACTGATGATCGAGATAACAGCACAAGAGCGTATCGCTGTCTCTTTTGCACGCGTCTCATTGACATGGCTTAACGAAGAGTGTTTAACGAAGGTGTTAAGTTTTTGATTGTGTGTGTAAGAGTGGTGAAATTAAGAGAGCAGAATAATTAAAAAAACACGTGATGTCTTTGGCTTTGTATTGCAATATAAAATAGAAGATTAGTTATTACAATATACATCTTTTGTTCTTATCAAAAGTTCGCGGATTAAGTTAGTTTAGGCTTTCACAACATTCAAGTTTTAATGAAAACGAATCGCTTTGCTTTCGCATGTAACTTAACGAACAAAAATTCTCATAGGCATTTCTGATTGTAAGCTTTAGAGAATTTGCAATTCACCCGCCTGCAGCCTGCACAAGAAGCCAACTTACTCTTTGCCAGCAGTGCACTCGGCATGCATGGAAAATGTGGAAAACAGTTAGAAACGAAATAAGAAAAAAATGTGTTGAAATGTGCTTCGCGTTTGAGTTCAAGTAGCTATCATATACATACAAAGATACTTATGCTATATATGGTATACATGTGTGTGTGTGTGAATGTGTGTATGTGCATTTTTTGGCTGGCAGGTAAATATGGCTGTCGCAGCAGAGATAAGGCTAACACACCACACACCTGCCTGAACTTTTTGCAGCATTGCATGTGAAAGTGGCTCTCTGAAGTGTGTGTGAGTGTGTGTGTGTGGTAACCACAGTTATGCATTTGATATTTTTGGCAAAAGACATGTAGACAAGCAGCGTGAAGCACACAAGCCAAATATTATTGAATACCTAAAATTGCGAAAGGTAAACACAGCTGCAACGCTGAACTCTGATCTCAGCAGCAGCAGTAACTGTGGCAGTGGCAGTGGCAACATTGTTTTTGCACCCTACCAAGCCGAAGCGATTTTGTCACAATATTTCAAAAAGCTCTCCAAAATGACAAATATGCAAACAAAACATAAGCCAGCCACCTTTCTTTTTTGCTCTTTTTTTCTTCTTCTTCTGCTTTTTTTCTCTTGCTTCGTGGTGTAGAGTATTATCATGCCAGTGGCATCGCTCTCGGGCTCACAACAAGTATGAAACGTGCCAAGCCGACCAACAACAACAACAACAAACAATACCATCAGCAGCAGCAATTAGGCAATCTACTTATACGATGACCCGAAGTGCACTAAGAAAAAAAGGGAAATTTCTTAAAAATAATTTTAATATCTGTGTAAAATACAGGAACAGTAAAATTTCATACTTTTGTGGACTTAAACGCAAAGTTATTAAAATTATTATATTAAATGATTTATATGTTATTATTATTTCGGTTTTTTATTTTCTTAAAACTTTATTTATAGTAAAATAATTGTTTTTCTTACAGTCGAAAAGCTAATATGATGGTAATTTTGATTACGATATAAAAAAAGGATTATTAAAATTCAAATTTAAAAAAAAAACATTTTTTATCAATTAAAAAAAAATGCAAAAATAAACAAAAAAATAAAATAATAAGAAATATACTTAAAAAATGAAAAAAAAACGAAAAAAAAGTTAACTATATATAAATGTTTAAAAAAAATAATATATTTAAAGTTAGTTCTAAGAAAAAAAATATCCTGAAATAATAAATATATTTCAAAAATGTCTGGAAAAAACGAAAAAAAAAGTTAACTAAATATAAATGTTAAAAAAAAAATATATTTAAAGTTAGTTGTAAGAAAAAAATATCCTTAAATAATAAATAGATTTAAAAAATGTTTGGAAAAAAAACGAAAAACAAGGGAACTATATATAATTATTTAAAAAAAAAATATTTAAAGTTAGTTCTAAGAAAAAAAAACTCCTTAAGTAATAAATATATTTCAAAAATGTCTGGAAAATACAAAAAAAAAAGGTAACTTTAAAAAAATAATATATTTAAAGAAAAAAAGGTTTCCTTAAATAATAAATATATTTAACATTATCAAGATTATTTGAATATAAATGAATTTAATTTATTAAACATTCTGAAGCATATTAACTGTTTTTCTTTCAAAATTTTATTTATAGGCATATTTTCCTATAATCATCCCGACTTTCAGTATATTTTCTCTCAGTGCATGCGTCTCCTTGCTGGTAATTTACTGAGTGTCGCAGAGTTCTGTGACCATAACTCAAAGGAAAGGCCGTCTCCGTCTAAGAATATGGGCAAGCAACAGTTGCAACCGAGTTGCAACATTGCCACTTGCCACCGCGCACCCGTTGCCAGTTGTCCTTTGTCTGCCCCAAAGACTTGAATGGCATGAGAAGAAAGAAAAGTGTAGCATACATTCGCAGCGGAAGTTTGAAAATGGTCCATGGTAAAAACTAGGTGAAAAGCCAAAATTTATTTGGTGCTAAAATTTTCGAAATGCAAGTCAGCGTGCCAAAGAACAACAACAACAACAACAACGCGAAAGCTAAGGAAAGGCAACCGTGGCATAAAGCACACTGCAACATGTTATCGGATGGCAATAAATATATGCGGTAGTCAGTATGTGTGCACAATATGCTAGTGCATAAACACATAGTTAAGAGACGTGAGACAAGAAGTGATTGAAAATGAAAGATTTCAATATGGGAAATAGGTCACTAAATGAATAATATATTATAGCAGTCAACTTTTGACACGGGGCTGTTATTCTATTAGGACAGGAGGCTAGTGCAATAAATATATAAGTTTTGTAGCAGGCAATTTTTGACATGCTGTTCAATTGAAACACAGGGCTGCTTTCCTATTAAGACAAGAGATAAGAGATACGAAAAGACCAATATACAAAATATGTGCCTTATTAAAAGTAGTGTAGCAGGCAACTTTTGACATGCTGTAAAGTTTGCATGACGTTGAGCTGCGATCCCGTTAAGTATTAAGTTATCTATATCATTCAAAAGCAAAACTAAAAACACAATCTTAAACTTATAAATTTTGACGAAAACTTAATTTTCTTATTAACAAACAATATACTTAAAGATTTTAAATGTGCCACCCACTTATATTGACAAAAGGTCTTTAATTTATTGTTGTGGCAAACGGTAAAATTCAAAAGTTGGCCAAGTAGTGTTGTTTTTGCTTTGTGTCATGCCTTGCAGCTTTCAGTTGGCACTTGCATAGTGTAAGATGTGTGTTTGTGGGTGTATGTGCGTGTGTGAGTGTGTGTGTGACGTGAAGTGCGAATATTTAATTGCTGTGAAACGCCAAAGGCGAGACAATTGGCGCCTGGTCACAATATAACGGCATATGTGTGTGTGTGTGTTATGGGGGAGATTTTGTGGCAACTGAAAGGATTTTGTGGGTCATAATTATGGCCAACAACGAGATACTGGACAGCAATTAAAATGCAATGCAATAAGCTCGTGAAATCTGTGTAAAAGTAAACTAGTTAAGTTCCAATAAGCCATAAATTGTAAAGATATTTTTAATAACATATTTAGGTCATACACTGGCAAAAACATTCTTCAACTACGACTAAAAGTGTTTAAATGTTATTTAAGTTTATTGTTGTTGCTTCTTTGAGTTCATAACTAAAGCCGCAAACTGTTAGCACATTAACTGTTCTCTTTACTTAACATAACAGCTATCTGTTAGTGCAAAGAAAATGTAAAATGTATTTTAACATTCACTTTATTGTTGGTTAAATGTTAGTCAATGTTAAATTCCCATTGCTTACAGTTAACATTTCTTACAGTTACAGTAACATTTAAGAGCATTTAACTGTTATTCATCCCTCATTTCTCCACGGTGTCCTTCTATGCTAACGTAACACTAACAGTTTCTGTTCTCGTTGGATGGGGTAAAGGCTAAAAACATAGCAATTCTCTTTTGAAAAACTCAACTCTCTTTCGCTGTTAGTGACTGCAGCAACGTGGACCAAAATGTAGTGCAACTGCAATTCGCTGAACAAGTTTGTCAACTTACATTTTTGTGTGTGCAGTTAACAGAGTGGAACAAATGTTGGCAACATTTAGTTGGAGTTGGAAATCATTTTTGAGAGTTGTTAAAAAAAAAAAAAAAAATGAGAGCACAAAAGAAATTGCATTAAAATCAACTTTCATTTATTTTGCAGTCATATGTTAAATGTAAAACTTTGAATCGAATCAAATATTAAATTCGAAAAAAAATATTATAAAATTAAAAAAATATATAAAATTAACTTTTAACTTGTAAATGTCATATGTTAAATGTAAAACTTTGAATCGAATCGCATATAAAATCGAAAAAAATATTATAAAATTCAAAAATAAAAAATAAATTTAACTTTAAACTTTTATACTTTAGAAAACATCAGAAAAAGGAAAGTATATAACAAAAATGTATATAATTTATCGAATATCTAGAATCTATCTATCTATAAATAGATATATCTATCCAGCTGATTGTTAATAGTATTAAATAATCATTTTATGATTTGAACGTTATTCAATCTTTTAGTGCAACTAATTGCTGCACTTGTTTTCGACTAATTGTTCAAGTAGTTTTTTGTGTTTAACCCATTAAAATTGAACAACATTTGATAATGCGCTTTTATACGTAACATGCCCCAAAAAATAGAGTAGTTGTTGTTGTTAAGCAGGCCTCGGTTTCAGAAGCTGCCTCCAAGCGCAAAGTTTGCCTCATCGCCAGGCAGCAGTAGCAGCAGCTTCATGCCACCAATTTAATTAATCTGCACAAAATATGCAACACTGCGAAAACTTTGCCAGACAAACACACACACACACATACGCACACTTAGAGACACGCATGCCAAGAAATTGCCACAGTTATAATACTTGACACAAAAAAGTGTGAGCTACTTCTGCATAAGTGTGTAAAAGTATGTGTGTATATATGTGAACGCCTAAAAGCAGGCAACAGCAAAAGGCAAAGACAACAACAACTACAAAAAGTGCCGCAGCAGAAGAGCAACGGCAATAAGATTACTTAATTGATTTAAACTTGCTTGTATAGTGGAAAGGGGGGAGGGGTTAGAGTAGGTCCTTGATGATGTTGCACAGCGCCGCATGCGATAATGAAGTTGTTGACAAGCTCTTGGGCTAAATATAAAAAGAAGGAAATGCAAACAACAGCAAATAACAAAAACAACAACAACAACAACACCAACATTAAAGCAACAACGATGAAGGCGGCAACAAGAAGTGCAAGTAATTGAAAAAGCAGTAAAAGCAACAGCTGCACAACACACAGAAAAAGGCAGCGACGGCAACCAGGCTCAAGTTGTTGACGGTTGTTTCAGCTGCAGCTCTGTGTCTGTATGTGTGTGTGTGTGTGTGTGTGTGGCAAGAACCAGCTTCAAGTGCTACAGCACACAAAGCCTAGGGATTTCGGGCTGGGACGTGTGTGTGTGTGTGTGTGTTTGTCGTATGCGTTATATTCGTTGCCATAATTATAATTAATGGCATTACGCCTTAAGAATGACTGGCTAAGATATTCAATTTGTCAACACATGCAGCATACAACAGCCGTATGTCAGCCAGCTTTTGTCTTGATCCCATTGCTCGTTTGCCATATGTCGAATGCGAGCCGAGCCAAAAAAGCCTACATTAAAAGTTCATAATAAATTTATACAGTTATACAGAAATGCAATTGAATTTACTTGCCAATAACCAATAAGCACAAAACAAATAAATGAGCAAACAAACGGTTCCTCTTCATTAGAAAAACTAAAAACCAGCATTGGCAGGCACAATATTGCATTATTTATGAGTTTAAAACGCACATTCAATAAAACAATGCCAATATACGCAATATTGACGAAGCCTTTGAATTGTAAATTGCCAAAATTAATAATAAAAAAAAAAAACGCACACACACACAAATGAATTTTAGCTGTGTGACCAGTTATTTGATTTTGCCACCCACTTTTTAATTGGTATTTAATTTGGTATTTATGATTGCTTGTAAGGGGATCACACGCGCCATCTCTCTCTCTCACTTTGCATGTGCGCGAGTTTTATTTTAATTGGTATTTTATTTTTTTTTGGTATTTTCATTTGCTAGTCTAATGATCGCTCTCTCACTCTCTCTCTCTCGGCTGCTCTCAGCAGCAGTGCATTTTTGCACATGTTTCAATATGTTTGTGTGTGTGTGCGTGTGTGTAGGCTACATCAAACGAAAAAAAAAGTAAACTTTTTGCCAGCAACAGTGACTGCCTTTTTGTCTAGTGTAATTTTGTACGTCGACAACTGACCCCACAGGCGTCCTTGCTTTGTGTTTTTGCGGTTTTTGCTGTTATTACGAGCCCACTGCGCCACACGTCACTCGTCTGCTCGCTCGCTCGTTAGCGTTAGAGTTAGCCGGCAGCAGCAGCAGCAGCAGTAACACGAATAGACACAGAACGAGAAGGAGATGGCGAGGTTGAAGAGCATAGAGAGGGAGTGGGACAGAAACATGGTGTGTTCTATGGTCTATGGACAAGCAGCTTAGTCATGCCCAGCAGCTCTGCGCCGATGTGGATGATGACGATGACCAAGTCGAAAATTTGCACAACTACTCCCTTGTGTATGTGACTTGCATGCTGCGATGCGTTTGGCCGCCAAACTTTTGACTTTAATTTGCCCAGTTACCAAATTTTTGCACCAAAAACAAAAACCCAAAAAAAAAACAAAAAAAATCTACAACGACAAAAACAAAATGCGACCATAAAATTGAGTGTGGCATAAAAAAAAAAAGAAGAAGGAAAATGGAATACTTGCCTTATTTGTGGGACGTGTTTCGGCTGTGCCCACAATCATCCTTCCGCAACATTATTTGCCCCAAGGCCTGCCAGCAAGGATCACGTGCAAAGCTATAAAATGGAGCAAATGAAAAAGACATAACTACAGTTGCAGTTGGGAACAGATTTACAACAAAAGAAAAAGTTGGGATTTTTTTTCAGTATGTATGTTTTTTTTTTCAGTGTATGCAATTAAAAATTGATAAGCATGTAAATTATCTCAAACTAAGTAAGTATTTAATACATCTCACTTAAATACAAATTCAATGCTCAAATAAATATTTCAACATTGTTCATTCGCAGCACATCCTTAACAACTGTTCAAATATGGCCCCAATAACCGTTAGTTCGAACATTTGACGTGGACAGTTCAAATGGTATATAGTATGGCGTATAAATAAAATGTGCTCGCCCATTTATCCGTCTATTCTTGGACGGAAATTGGAAAAAATGCAGTCGGCATGCTGTTGGACAGTTAGTTCGAAAAGAAACTGTCAGCGACAGCATTACAACTACAACTAACAAGCACTGGCGTACAAATAAATACACACACACACAGACACAAAGACAAATATATACACACACACAGAGAGAGAGTCGGAGCAAAGTTAAACTTGTGTGCGACACATGCACATTCCCGTTATTATTTCTTTCATCTGGCAACGGTTTTTTCGCGGGCGTCAGCAGAGACGAAGGTGGGCATTTCGCATGCATGCCAAACACTTGCTGCGGAATTCGTAATAGCTTCAACACAGACTTGCCCATAACAATAACCGTTTGCTTACGGGACTCAACCACACACAAACAAAAAAAAAAAAAAGGCAAAAAGAAAGCCAAATTCCATCCGCCCAAACATTTGTCGCTCGAACTCCTCTGGAATATATTCGCACTTACACCTGTCAACATAAGTAGTTGACTGAACGATACTTTTTCTAGCTGTGACCTGGGAAGCCAAAATGGCGTTCATATATTTTGCATGTGTATAAGTACTTCGAAAGGAGAGAGGGTGTATAAATTGGCTGAATACAGTTATACGTTAGTATAACCGTTTGTTAACGGTTACTGACAATAATTCAATGCACGTACAGTGGAACTTCCATCTAACGAATTTTAAGGCGGCAAAAAACAAACTTCGTTAGAGAGAAAATTCGTAATATCAAATTGGAGAGTTTTAGAAGTATTAGAGAATTACGAATATATATAGTTATATTACAGTTATAACTGTCACGCCTTTAATCACAGTCAGCACTCGATTTAATGTACATTTGTACTTTGATATCTATAATATCTAATATATCTATATATATATATAAGTCCTGCAGAAAACTTATCTTAAGCATGTAGAAGTGATAATGAAATCAGTGTTATTAGTCTGAGAATAAGGTAACTAAATAATTCAGATACTCAAAGAGTTGAGGAAAAATAAGAATGTTGAAAGTTTTTAATAATCCAGTTTTTGATAACTCAAAACTCTATTAAACAATATATTTTTGTGAAGAGCTTTTTTTAAAAACAGTTTAAACTTTATTAGGAATAGATTCTCCAGGAAATAGTTAAATATTCTGAAGAAAGTATTCAACTTTTAGGAATAGATTCTCCAGGAAATAGTTAAATATTCTGAAGAAAGTATTCAACTTTTAGGCATAGATTCTCCAGGAAATAGTTAAATATTCTAAAGAAAGTATTCAACTTTTAGGAATAGATTCTCCAGGAAATAGTTAAATATTCTGAAGAAAGTATTCAACTTTTCAGAAAGTATTTGAAATAACTTGGGTGTACCTTTAAGTTTTCGAATATGTTATATTTTCGTACACCTGGAAAGTAGAATATTACAAAAAATATTTAACACAAAACCCAAAAAAATAAAATAAAAACACTCCAAGTACATTTATAAGTTTTTGATGTTTTTTTTTCGTTTTATTTATATTAAAAATGTAAATTCAGAAAATGCGGAATACCATTTAGTATTTGTAGACCATTGACCTGTTCTCGTATATATCGCTCTTTCTATATGTATATATACATATATATATGGATGCACACAAAAAAATCGTTTCACACACTTTGTTTTACATTTTCGGATGAATTCGTTTGATTTTGCAATTTTTGTGTTTGTGTTTCAGCTTAGTTTTGGGATAATGCGTGTGCGAATATATATATTATGGGGTGTTCATATACATATATAATTAAATACGGGTCTGTTTTCCAAGAACCAAGCAACTATTGATAGCAATATACACATACATACATACATATATATATATTATATTATATGGTTTACTGTTTGCAAAGCACATCGAGCATAGTTATTTGTGGGTTGCATTATATATATATATTCGTGTTCAGCTGGCATCTGTGACTGCAGTGAGTGGTTTGAGGCTGAATTCTTGGGTATACATGAATGTTTAAACTTTTAAACGCACAACAATCAATTTAGTATGCATTTTTTTTTTGTTGAATGCCATATGTTATATATATATAATTGCATATTGTATATGTGTGTGTAGTATTGATTTGTTTCTAGACATATATATATATATATATTCAATATGGCGACAAGCAAAAACCAATTTGTTCATGTTTTGTATTTTATTACATGTCTAAAGTTTCGTTTCACACAAGAATTCTATTATGCGCTTATAAACTGTTGGGAAAAAGCATTTGTTTTGCAGTTGTAATACAATTTTTCTTTCTTATTCTTGTTGTTTTTTTGTTTTTTCATTTTTTTTCTTTCTTTCTTTTATACTTGGGGATATTTTTTTTAACGCTTTTGGTTTTTATTTTAATGCCGACGCTCAACTGGTGATGGTTGTTTTGCTGTTGCCCATCCGAACCGAAACGCTTTCTGCCTCTTGAACTGGTTCCAGTGATTTACTGATCCTCATCGCCGAGCTCGTGCTTAATCTTGGAGAAATCGAACGTCTCGCCAGTGCCGCGCTTAAAGATGTTCAGCACATCCAGGCAAGTGGTCTCAAAATGCGTGGTCGCATCATACGATTCCGAAATGAAGATCTGTGAGTCGAGACCAGCATCGATGGGCTCCAAGTAGTCGGAAATGGTGACAAACTTTTGTGCAATTGGCTCCAGCAAGTCCAAGCCAGGCTTGATTTCGATCTCAGGATTCTCAGTTTCGACGGTGGTGGATACCATGCCGACGAACCAACCCTTGGCTGCCACCTGATGGGTGGAGCTAACGAGCGAGACATAAATGTCGGATTTGCGACCAACTTGCTTCTGTGGAATGATGATTTGAGTGGAGAGGCCATCCTTGGTGCTTGCCACCGGATGATCCAAGATGCAAATGCAGCGAATAACCTTGCCACGCTTGCGAACCTTGTGAAGAAAGAGAGAGAGAGAGAGTGAGGAATGGAATAGGAATTGGTTAAATGAAGGACTTACCTTATCGGGCACATAGCTGGGATCGCAGTAGACCTGCTTGCATTTGGCAATCTCATCGCCGGAACGCACACCCACCACTTTGCCACCCTCGCCAAGGACAATCTCATCAATTGGCTTGTCCAGCATATAGGTGCCACCATAGATGGCCGATAGACGGGCAAATCCTTGAGGTAGCTCACCCAGACCATACATGGGATATAGATATGGCGACTTGCCATATCTCGCCAACGAGTCCGAATACAATTTGATGCGTCTAATGGTATTAACAGCCGGCTCATTCAGATACTCATCGTCACGGAACAGGGCCAACGCATGGCCCGTAAAGTCCTGGGTGTTCTTGTCCAGACCATACTTGTCATACAATCCCTGCATGTTCGCTTTGGTTGGATCAAAGTCCTTCCAGGTCTTTGGGTCATCCTCTCTGAAGTCCTGCACATAGATCAAGAAGTTCCGGAAGCGACGCTTCTCGAACATGCCTACAAAACGAAAAAATTATAAAAAAAAAAATAATTAATTAAAATGAAACCACAAACAAAAAGGATATATACTTTAAAAGGATTCGCGCACACACACACACACACACACACACACACACAGACATTTACAGGCAGTTTATTTTAAAAACGATAGCTTACGGGGCTAAAACACCACCACAAGCAGCTACATCAGCTAAATGACGTCATTTGCTCACATTCGCCATACATATGAACATATACATATATAAAGGCTTGAAGGGTTCATTGTACTTTCAACTAACAAAATTGGCAACACAAACGTCCAAAGGAAAAATTTCGCATTGCAAAAATATATATGAAACAAAAATCAAAAACCTATCATAAGTGTAGCGTGTTGAGATAATTGCGTTTAATTGTTGCAATTGTTTAACCATTTTCAGGCAAAAACAATATGTTGTTGGACTACACCAACAACAACAAGTACAGCAACAATTACACAAACACATCGCTATTAAAAATATGAATCAGCGCAACGGTTAATTGCTTAAAAGGTCTGCTGCACAGGGTTGCCACACAGCGTTCATATGGCTATACACAGCTGGCAACTCCAGAGTTCTAATTGGCAAAAAATATATATATATGTAGATTTGTATGTAAAGTTGCCCAAATAAACGCACATAATTCGTTTATTAATATTTATATTGCGCTTTGCAAACACTCTCTTTCGCAGCATCGAAATACAAAAGCAGAAAAGTGGGCAGAAAATGTGTAATGGGACTTAATAAAATACACACACACACACACACACACATAGGTACATGCATAGAACAGCAGGGCAACTACAAAATACGTGTCACAGTCAAAAAGCAAAAACAACGCCAGCGAGTACCAATCGCCGAACGTAAGCCGAGACAAAGAAATATGGAGAAAACGCAAAAGGGGGAGCGTAGATAAGAGCGAAATATGTGCATGTACATACAAATTTTCGCATGTATGTTGATTTGCAAGTATGTGTGTGTGTGTGCATACCCACAGCTTTCACAGACAAATTATTTTGGATATGAGAGTTGCCTTTTTTTTTTTGTCTGCAAGATTACTCACCCATAAGATCGGATGCGAGCGCCTCCTTTTGATCCACCGGCACTTTTGCAATTTTTCCACCCTTATAAACGTAACTGCCCTCAATTGACTTGAACTCCAGATAACGGGTAACGCCCGTGTGTATTAGAAGTTTAACCAATTGACCATTGGCCATTAAAAACTTGGGAATCAAATCGACATTCCAGTCACGGCCACGCCCGAACTTTTCGCCTGGCGGCTCCAGCCCGTAGCGCTGGAAAAGCTCCTCCAGCGGCGTAATGGAGGCCGACTCGCCGCCATAGTATTTGTTGCGATCAATATGCAGGACTTTCTTGCCCGAAACGGAGAGCATGCCGCTCAATATGCACTCCTTCAGACCGGTGCCCAACACGATTGCATCGTATTCCTCATTCATGTTAGCGGTTTTTTTTTTAATATTAGTATGCAGCTGCGAGTTATTAAAAATCTATGATTTTCACTTTGCGACGTTGACGACGTTTTTACAACAATTTTCGTTCAATACAATTTTCTCTACTCGCTTGAAAATGCCAACATTCACTGTTTCGTTGGTATTTTATTGGCTGGTCTCACTGCACAGAACAGCTGTTAAGTTAACAGCATTGGGCACTCGTTCTTTTGTGTATTGCGTGGCTCTCAGCTTTGGCACGCATACCCAAGCTGGCGGTCGGCTTAAAATAAATTCCAAAAGACAATTTTACTTTTTTAAACTACACGACATGTAACACAAAACATTTTCTTAACAATACTGATTATAAATTATTGGTGTCTTATGGCATTCTTTGTTTCCAAAGCCTCATATTTTTGAATGATTTTAGAACGTTCAATATGTACTTTTTATTTCTGTTTTAAATATTAATTTGTGCAACAACATGGCATAACTCTTTGAGTTGTTTATTTTGACATTGAACATCTGTTTAATATCGATACATCGATTTAAGGTTGCGATACATCGCCGTGCTTTCCGAACCACACGGCATCGATAACCGAACAAACTTTTGCTCAGTCAAAAAAAAACATTAAACGAGACGGACGCGGTTGTTGTTATTATTTGGTTATTAATTTTCTGTCGTCGTTTGTTGTTTTCTTGTGTTGCCGAACAAATAAGTTATTTGCATTAGAAGCGCTGCGAAGAAAGAAGACGTTCCAATGTAAATACCAACAAGTTTTAATTGATAATAACACAAACATAAAAATAATTAGTGCCTCTACCTAGTGTTGATTAGCGTATGTGTGTGGGTCTGAGACAGAGTGTGTGTTATTTATGTGTTTGTGTTGTGTGTAAAAAAGTGAAAATGCAATTTAGGCCAAAATTGTATTGAAATTCTTAACGCCAACAACAGCAACCGCAAGTTCGTGGCAAAAATTAAAAAAAAGTTTTAAACCACTTAAGAAATATATATATGCACACAAATACATACATACGTGTTGACGCGTCGCAAACCGTAATCGGGAGCGGGAGCAGGGAAAAAAGTGAGCGTTTCGTACGCGTGCATTAATTTATGGTGGGAAAGTATTTAAAGGCAAAACATGATTATATTCATTAATTGCACACTGCTTTAAATTTCAAATGTAAGCCCAAACGTTTAAATTGCATTTTTGTTTATGTTTGCAATTTAGCTGTTGCTGTTGTTGGTCCTCTTCGTGGTCATCTTCTTCTTGTTGCTGACCTCGCTACTGATTTGTTGTTGCTATGCTCAAAAAATTTTGGTCTCTCTTCCTATAAAAATAGCAACAAAAAAATACGTGTGTGTTTGTGATCGAAAATAAGGAAAAAAATAATCAATTCAATAAGTGACTTAAGGAATTATCATATCAGCAAAAAAAATTATACGACAAGAAGATTTCATTTGTTTTCATTGGGTAAGTTGCAAGAAACAAGTTTTTTTTATGTTGTTGTTAAGTTGTCTTTGCTAAATTGCCTATTTTTTTTTTATTGTCAATGTACGCTGAACGTTAAAACGAGTTGGTTGCTAAGAACCAGTTACTCAGTTGCTCTGGCGCTCAGTTACTTTGTTACTCTGAGCAGCTTCACCTACTCCCCCATAACGAGCGAATCTTTGCCAGCATCGCAGCTTCTCTCTCGTTCTCTTTGTCATTTTTTTGTTGATTGCAACATGGTCTCTCTCTTGCTTCATATCTTTGCTTTACTAATAATCTTCTACCTAACTCTTCTACCGGCATTCGTTAAAGAAGAAAAAGAAAAACAACCACATGCAAGCAGTATGGGCTAGTTTTTATACCCTGTTGCCATAACAATAAAAAGTAAACGGTTAATCGAACGATGAAACGACTATGTGTGTGTGTAAATATTTATGATCAGTTTTTAGTCGTTACAACACTTAAAGAAATATTGAGGTAAAGAATGCCCAAAATTACAAGTACACAAAGAATGTTGTACAATTTTAACCAAAGTAGTTTTGCTGTTCTTTGTCGAATCACGTTCTCGTTTGCTTTTACACTTGATTTACATTTTTCAGTGTGCTTCTGTACTTTGCATAGCTGAAGATGAAGAAGAAAATGTTAACTGTTTTTGCGTTTGTCGTTGTTTTTTTTCTCCGTTTGCTTTGACAAATCTATTTGACGATCTTCTGCTCTCTCTCTCTCATTACCTCTATCTCTGTCTTGTGCGCTCTCTGTACGTGTGGTCTGAGTAACCGTTAACGTGGCGTAGCCAATTGACTCCAATTCCCGGTGCAGTAGCGGACGATAGCACACGCCAGATCACCATCACATAAACATACATACATATGTTGCTTGTTTGTATGTTCATGTACATGTGTGTGTATATGCTTGCACTCGTTCCATTTGCTGCCTGCTGGGTTTTACGATTGTAGTAGTTATTTCCATTATTTGTCTATTTTAATGACCACATTTGGGTAGTAGTAAAGTACCACATGTGTGCAATACATATAAATAACTATGTATGTTTAAGGGTGTGTATGTATTGTAAAGCTTTTCACCTTAACAACTGAGTATTTTTAATCCTTTGCAATTACTTGACGCATACATTTGCTCTCACTTAGTTAAGCTGTGGTGAATAAGCACACACATGCATAGGAGCACACCATCATAATTGTTGTGTTCATTAACCAATTAAATTTTGATCTTTAATGGACATTTGTACATTTTGATGACTATATGTGAACAAATAAGTTCAATTTGGTTTTCGTTTTATTGTCACATCGATAAGGCAAGCCTCATTGATATTGAGATACGTGGCGAAATTCTTTATCGTGGTGTTCGCAGTTCCGCTGTACATAGGTACATATGTACATACATATGTATGTAGTGGTGTATTTCTTCTGTCTCTACCAAAGGTTTTTATGTGCAGTTTCACTTTTAATCATTCTAACGGTTAACGTGATTGCTGTCTATAATCATAAAACAGAACAGCATTTTTATAATTCGTTTTTGTTTTTTTTTTTATACACGTGCCGGATCCGCCCCCTTTTTTTTTGCTGATAAATCGGCATTGTCAAAACTGCCACTTTAAAATCTCTTGCAGATAATACATACATACATAGCTTACACATGTACACAGATGTACTACATACATGTATGCAAAAATTCTGACATCCGTTTTTGTTTTTTGGTTTTTTTCTGTGTGTTTTTTGAGTATCCGGGGTTTTTTTTTGCCAAACATGATTAATTGCCACAGTTTACATCGTTTTGTGTGCTGCTTTAAGTGTTACACGAATTTTTTGTTTCACTTGCGGCATTTCTTTTGCACTCTTTCTTTCGTATTATCTTCCTTTCGCGCTTGCCATAAACTTAATGACTTGAGAGAGTCGAATATAATTTTCTAAGGCAATGCAAGGCGCAGTAAAAGTGAAAGAATCGAACTCTGTTTTTATGACTGTCCCCGTTGCACATTGGTTCAAAACTATTAATTTTAACAAATTATTTACTAATACCGTAACTAAATATATTGAATACGCTTTTATTGTAAGTGCAAAGTTCGGCAGTAAAAAATTTAAAAATAAAATAAATATATTTTTAAATTATAAGATAAGAAAAAATCAGCTATTGTTTTTAAACATTTATTCATTTATAATTTCACACAGTTTAAAGTTTTACAATAAAAACAAATATATATAAAGTTTTTCGTAAATCAACAAAAATATGAACAGTCCATCAAAAATTTAAATAATACGTCATACATCCCCTTCAAAAGTGAATCAGATTTAGAGCGCATGAAAAAATAATTGAATTAATTTGTATGCCAATTTCATCTGAGCAAATTGTTGTGGGGTGTTGCGGCTACTGCCCGCCAGGTGTCGCCGACACTTCAGTTCCGTACTGAATTGTGCTCGTGCAAATTGTTGTTGTTATTTGCATTTGTTGAGTTTCTCACGCGCCGCTGAAACATTTTCCCATGTGTTGGTGTCACATGCAACACCTCGCAGCTTTTGATTCGCATTGTTTCGACTCGATCCTCTATTCCATTATTTCGTTATCGATAATTAATCAACTGCTGTGGTTTATTTATGCATGTGTTCATTTCGATTTGCGTCCAATTTGTCAAAGTCGCACAGAGAACAGTTTATTCAGTATGAAAACAATCTTCAAAAGTTGGCTAGCACTGAATTTAATACTTTCTTTATCTCGCCCATTACACAATCTGGAAAAAAACAACTCGCAACATATAATCTCTTGACCATTTAATGGCAGATAACAGCTGGCCCAACTCAAACAATCGAAACAAAAAGCTGAACAAACTGAAAAAATAGTTAATTGCAAGGCATAAAGAATGAACAAATTCTTTTGTGTAAAAGTACAACAAAAAAAAAAAAAAATAATAATTTTCTCAATTTAAGTAATTGTTTTTCTTGAATTGTTTATATGCCAATTTGGTTTTGAGTTCAACAACAAATAATTCGTTTAATATCTCAAATATGCGATATTCTGTAAACATTTTTGGCAAATGCAAGTATTAAACCAAATGGGCTTAGGCATTATATATTGGATCTGATTCATATTAGAGCATGTTGGCACAGTTGTATATAGCTTTTGATTTTGAGTAGAACAAATCATAATATATAATATTATAAATTATTTTTGAGATGAATAATAATGTTTTCCCCATGAGTTCTTTGCCAAATGCATGTGGGAAAATCCTATGCTGTTAAGAATTTGATTAATATTTCCAAAAATTCCTTGACAAATATGTAAAATTTTCTAAAGAAATTCCCAATATTTTTATTATTTCGCCTTAAGAACCTAAAAATCAAATCAAACATTTTTAAGATTCTTTTGGAAACATTTATGGATATAATTCTTTAAAAAAACGCAATATTTGTTCAAGTAATTTTTTTAGTATTATTTTGCATTAAGTACCTAAAAATCAAATCAAACATTTTTAAGATTCTTTTGGAAACATTTTTGGATATAATTCTTTAAAAAAAACCCATTGTTTGTTCTAGAGAAATCCCCAATCTGTTAAAATGAACAAAACGTCACAAAAATATTGTTAATTTAACATTTGAAGTTAATAAATTTTATAAAATTAACATAAAAAATATCTTGAAAAAAACAGAACCCAAATGCCAAAAAATATTTTCTAGTTACTGATACAAAAAACAAACAAAAAAACAAAACCAATTCATTTGTTCCTTTTGTCTCGCAGTGTTTTTTTAATAACTTCAATGCCATTGCCAAGTTTTGGGTAACCTTCGCCTTCAAAACTAAGAACTAAGTTTCAACGGAAAAAGTCTCAAACTTCATTCATTATGATAAAGTATTCACAAGGGCAACTATCAAAAAAGAAACTTCCATTAAATATTTGTCTTGCTTTTCGAATTCAACTTTATTATATATTAAATACGTTAGAAAATGATTTAGATATTCAATTGTTTTCTTTTACAATTATTTGCTAACTATCTACACGTGTCATGCCTATCGTAATCAGGTCAATAATATTAGATCTGAATATGAATATTGATGTTTTTAATAAATATTTCAAACTCGAATACTTAGAATATTTACTTAAAGTTGTTTTTTATACCCTGAACCCCTTATAAATGGTTAAAAAGGGTATAATGGGTTTGTGGAAAAGTATGTAACAGGCGGAAGGAATTATCTCCGACCCCATAAAGTATATATATATATCAACAGCCGAGTCGATATAGCCATATCCGTCTATTTGTCCGTCCGTATGTATGAAGTATATATCTGAAGTCTCAGAGCCAGAGACTCCAGATTAGGAACATAAGCTCGCCTAATCCGTACAAGTTTGTTTTTAAATTTTCGATAACTCTTCCCGTTTCCGATATACACATGTTATCGATAACACAATAATCTTCAATTTGGAAAACTTTGTGATGCAGTTTGAAACATTCAACGAAATAATGACAATCTGTGAAATCTTTATTGAAATCGGTCGAGAAACAACGGAGATATGGAACATTGAAGTTAAGTCAAGTATGCAAGCACTAAACGCGTAAACTATAGGGTTCAGTGTATCGTCTAGTCGGTATTTCTCGACAAGAGCCTTCTTACTTGTTTTCATACATATTTATTCATTGCAAGTATATATGTAGTATATATATAAATGACTATATAATTGGACATGCCCGTAAATGTTAAATTTGAAATGCAAGGTTAATGGCTGATTGAACTGAGATTGTGCATTTAAGCGTGTAGCCATATAATATGCAATAAATATTATTAAAAACATTATGCGAAATATTAGTTTTAAAGTATTTTGGAATATTTCTAATCTGCAACTGTTTTCACATACGCGAAACGTTTCGATGATTTATTTCAATCAAACATTTTTGATGCACATCAAACCAGATGTTATGGCTATAACTGGAAGTATGTGGGTGTGTGTGTGTGTGTCTGTGTGTATGTATCTACAAGATACTTTTTGCAGGCACTTTGAAAATGCAATGAACTTTACAACTGCGCACATTTCGGTTTTTTTTCTTCTGTTTCTCATTGATAACCAATATCATAAATGTTTTGTTTGTGTTTTAGTATTTTAAGTAATGTTTTTCGTGGGGCTTGGCATTTTTTATCTTTCGAGTTAAAGTTGCTGAATCTTTGGGGCTAAAAATAAAGTGTACGAGGCGTGTAACGAAACCGACAAGCCGTCGGCCAAGCCCACAACCCGGCCAAGCACTTTGAAGTTTAACTGATTAAAGTGGCTGGAAACTAATTAGTAAGTGCGTGCAACTTACGAGTATCTAACCGTTTAAATCAGGGCGAGTTTTCGGGCCTTTGCACTCAAGTGAATCTCACAAGCAATAATGAACTACAAAGGATTGAAATCCAAAATGTAATCCTCCAACTTTGCACTTGATTCTTTTGTTGTTATTGTTTTGGGGATACGCAAAACGCAATTCCCAAAACTTTGGCGCTTTTAATTCATTTTAAAGGGCTTGGCGTTGCTTTTGTGTTATATTTTTATGAGTTTTTGGCACGACAAATGGACAATAACGAAATAATATAGAAATTCTGGACTTACCTTTTAATAGCCAGCAAAGTAAATGAAAGCTATAAACATTTATTGACGATGTTGAGTTCAAATTCAATTCACTTCTTTTCGGTTTAAGGCTCAACTTTATTAATAGTAGTTGCTTCAAAGTTTGATTATTCTAAAAGGTTGATTGACTATATACACCAAGTAAAATTGATATTTGTGCATCATATTTTCTTCATTTTTTTCGAAACTTTTACTTGCTCGATTTTTTTAAATATTTGTTATAAATAGGTAGTTGGTATATACATTTAATACACAAATTTTTTTTTCAGTTGTAATTTATTTTATTAAGAAATTATTTCTTTGAAAGAAATCTTCATGTAAAGTTGGTATTTGTGCAAAACTTCACATTACCAAATATTAGAAAAATTAAGTAATTTAATTAGGTCAATTTATTAATTAATACGAAATACATTCGCCTTAACATTAATACAGTTATAACAAAACCTGTTACATGCAGAACAAAGTTTGCACAAATATCAATTTTACTGGGTGTATATAGCTTTAAAAATATTTGGCTATCAAAAGAAATTTTATTCATTGTTTTTAAGCGATTCTTTTATAAGAAAATCATCATTTTACTGTAATAAAATATAAAATAAATTTTTAAAACAATGAAAATGATTTCTAAATAAGATCAATGTGGAGAAATATTCTTACTTACATTTAGTTCAAACTTAGTTTATTTCTTTCACAACTGAACAGTTTAAAATGTTTGAAAATTTATTAATCAATGCTTTTTATAAACACATATATATATATATATATATATATATATTAAACTATTCATTAGTGAAGGAAATAAACTAAGTTTGAACTATATATACAGTCTGTCAAAAAAGTGTTTTCGCGTGAAGAAAAATGTATGTTTTTTCACTTCACAGGCAAAAATATAACTGTAATATGGCTCTTAAAATTTTTTTTAAATTTTGTATGTATTATTTATTTATTTCTTAATAATATATTTAAACAAATTTGATTATTCATTAAAGAACAAAAAAGTTATAACAAAAACAAATTAGCTCTAACTAAATTTGACTATTCAGTTGTGAAGGAAATAAACTAAGTTTGAACTATATATATATATTCCACATTGTGTTCAAGCAAACGAACATCAAAAAGAACGAAAAATCGGGCGTGTGCCAAATTCAAAATTAGATTTTTGTGTCGACATGCGGTTCGTTGTTGTTATTAAACGCAAGAACCATGTCTATATGTCCGATCCAATTAATGTATGTGCGCCATTTTTGTCTACTTCAAATACTATCGAAAGAAATTAAATATATAGAAATTGCCAAATATATACATTTGTATTTTATTTGCCAGATAGCGGCAAAATATTTGTATTTTTCGATTCGATTTTTCATTTTGTTTGTTTTTTGAGTTTTTCTTTCTTTCTTTCTTTTGTTTATTGGAATAGTTTAATGTCTGATTCAATTGTGTAATTTATGCGAATGCGGCCGAACAAAGAAAAAATAAATAATAGTAAAGTCGTAATAAATTTGAATAAATTTACGAGCGTTCATTTGTTTTAGGTTTTGTTCAAAAGGAATGTTCAAATAAACTCATAATATATAGTACCATATATTTTGTAGTCTTACACACATAACCCATATATAATATTCGATATTTCGATGTGCGGTACTTTTACTTATTATTACTTTGCCATAAACTAATTTGAAAATTGAATTCATTTCAATAGTTTCATGCTCGGCTGACTGTTATGGGTCTTTTTCTTGTTTTCTTCCTAAAACTTGATCGTCTGATTCGATTCGATTCGATTCGTTCATTTGTTTTATGACACGAACATCAAATTATTTATGCTGAACTTTTCAGATCGTTGACGCGCTTATTTATGGTTGGATCATTGCTAAAAATGATGTAACTCATTTACATCTCTTAAGATGATAAATGAATATATATATATTTTATATTTTTATTTTTTAAGATTGCTTACAATGTTCCCAATCTATTTTTCTTTATATTCTATTTTTTTAGGATTGCTTTCAATGTTCCCAATCTATTTCTCTTTCCCTTTCCCACTTTATCTCTTTCTTTGATTTACTTTACTTTTATTTCGAACAACTTCGCTTTTAAAATCCAAAAAGTTTATCAATTTTGCTACTGTAATATAAATATAATAATGCCCCTCTATTTCTGCATGACCTCGCTTTAGTCTTTGACCTTGCTAAGCTTAGTTTGTTGTGTGTGACTGTGTGTTTTTGTGCTTTTTTATATTATTTTTGTGGCTCATTTTCGTGATGTTTTACGCTTAATGAAAGCTTATCGGAAACATAAAATCAAGGGCAACGCTTTCGAGCGCACGATATAGCGGCTTGTACAGGGTAAACAGGGTGTTTAAGAGTTCGTCAAACTTTTGCGAGCAATTAAACACAGAAAAAAATAAAATAAAAAAAGTTTAAGAATCTTTTTGCAACATTTATGGATATAATTCTTTAAAAAAAACGCAATATTTGTTCAAGTAATTTTTTTTTTATTATTTCGCCTTAAGAACTTAAAAATCAAATTAAACATTTTTAAGATTCTTTTTGAAACATTTATGGATATAATTAAAAAAAAAAAACCCCAATATTTGTTCAAGTATTTTTTTTTTATGATTTCGCCTTAAGTACCTAAAAATAAAATTAAACATTTTTTAAAATTCTTTTTAAAACATTTATGGATATAATTCTATTAAAAAAATTATTTTTGAAACATTTATGGATATAATTCTTTAATAAAAAACGAATTATTTGTTCAAGTAATCTCTTTTTTATTATTATTTTGCCTTAAGAACCTAAAAATAAAATTAAACATTTTTAATATTATTTTTGAAACATTTATGAATATAATTCTTAAAAAAAAAACGCCTTTAGAACCTAAAAATCAAATTAAACATTTTTATTATTCTTTTTGAAACTTTTATGGATATAATTCTTAAACAAAAACCCATTACTTGTTCTAGTATTTTTTATTTTTTATTATTATTTTTCCTTAAGAACCTAAAAATCAAATTAAACATTTTTAAGATTCTTTTTGAAACATTTATGTATATAATTCTTTGAAAAAAAACCGCAATATTTGTTCAAGTAATTTTTTTAAAAATCAAATTAAAATTTTTAAGATTCTTTTTAAACATTTACGGATATAATTCATTAAAAAAAAAACGCATTATTTGTTGAAGTAATTTTTTTTAATATTTATTTCGCCTTAAACATTTTTAAGATTCTTTTTTGAAACATTTATGCATATAATTCTTTTAAAAAGAAGCAATTTTTGTTCAAGTAATTTTTTTTTTATTATTATTTTGCCTTAAGAACCTTACTAATTACCCAATCCCTGCTTTCTCTGCTTACCTTTTCAGGTAGTGTAGTCATGGCGGTTGTTGCTGCTGATGCGTCAACGCGGTCGACGGGAACGGCACTGGCGTAAGGTGCTAATTGGACCGTTCCCGCAACCCAAGAAGAACACGAACACTTATTTGTATCCCAGCGCACACACACACACACACACACGATACCTAAGACCCAGTGCACCCTAATGGTGTTGGTCTGTGAAGATGCCTTCAACAAACTCCGAAGACTTGCGGCGAAAGTTTCTAGTTGTGCAACAACAACGATCCGCACCACCCAACCTGGCCAGCGAGAATCTCGCCGCAGCACAACAACAACAACAACTGCATACAATGATGACTACAGCACCGGGCATGGTGGGCGGCAGCGGGGAACCGGAGCGTACCTATGTCTTTCCGGGCAATGCGAAAACCGCCGGTAGCATGACCGGTGGCCCGGGCATACCGGGCGTGGCCATCATCTCCAGCAGCACCCTGAATCCAGCCGGTTCCACGCGAGGCGGTCATGCCCGATCGGTCAGTCATGGCGGTGGCGCCATTGTGGCGGTCGGTGCCGGCGGTCGACCCATTAAGTCGGCCATGAAGGGTCACCAGCGTGCCTTCTCGCAGGGCCAGATCACGGATTCGCCGCCCGGTAGTGCCGCGCCAGCGGGTCGTGGCCACAGCCGTGTTGGCTCCAAGACGGACTTCATCCTGCCGCCCGGCCACAAGGACGAGCCGGTCCGGGAACGCGAATCGGCGCCAACTTCAGCCACCGGCGGCAGGGGACATTCCCGTCAAGCCTCCCGCTCCGAATCGATCTACACGCTGCGACGTACCGAGCTGCCGCCCTGGTGGAAACGCTTCAGCCTGTGCAACTACAATACGAACGATAAGTTCGAGGAGCGCAGCTATCGCATGGTCGTGCCCAATCACACAGTGCCCCCGAAGACACCCAAGCGGGAGCATCCCAACGGACAGTTTGTGGGCAACAAAATACGCACAACAAAGTACACACTGCTCTCGTTCATACCCAAGAATCTGCTGGAACAGTTCCATCGCGTCGCGAATCTGTATTTCATTTTCATCGTGCTGCTCAATTGGGTGCCGGCGATTAATGCCTTTGGCAAGGAGGTGGCCATGATTCCCGTCGTCTTTGTGCTGGGCGTCACAGCTGTCAAGGATCTCTTCGAGGATCGTCGACGACGTGCGTCCGATAAACGCATTAACAATACCACGTGCAGGGTTTATGATGGGTAAGTTAAACATTCATACGAAATATTTTCTCATAAATTATAGCCACCTCAAGGTTTCTTTACTGATTGATGCGACCGAAATCATTTCAAAAATCGAATAAATCATTTTTTTTTGAACATTCTTTCTGTTTACTCATCCGATGATTTTGCTTCTAAATAAATTCCATTCAACAAACTCTCATAATTTATGGCTCACCTTATTTGTTTATGTATGTGTTTTTTTTTTCAACATTCAATCTTCTATTACCTTTTATGCTTTAAGCAAATTCGTGCCCAGAAAACTTTCCCTTGCCAAAAGTAAACCACAAGCAAAAAAAAAACCATCAAAGCAAATTAGTTAGAAGAAGAAAAAAACAGCGTTGCCAGCCTCAAATATAGTTTTCGCCTCTGATCTTAGATGGAAGAAGAGTGAAAACAGCGTTGCCAGCCTCAAATATAATTGTTTCGCCTCTGATAGAAGAAGAAGAAGAAGAAGAAAAAACAGCGTTGCCAGTAAGTTTAACAAAGTTATCGATTGCTATTGTTTTGGTTGAATCCACAAATCGATATACAAAAAAGAATCGAGCAAAAAGCAACAAAGCAAACTACATCAAAATAAAGTTTGTAAACTTTCCCTCGAAGTTACTGCCTAACCCTTACACCACTTCTTCTGAGGTTTCTTCTGCTTCCTCACCGTGTGTCTGCGGCTTGACTGTCCTACATTTAAGCGTCGCTTCAAGACTTACGTTTCTTATTTACTTGCGTTGCACGCGTCAACTTTCCAACACAAGTGACAATTTACTTACTTACAAGCGTTACACGCCCAGCTGTTGCTTTGCTCCCTCCCTCTTCCTCTGCCCCTTCTCACCTAGCTACTCTTTTCTTTTATTTTAACTAGCAGTTATCAACAGTAATTGCATTTCTGAAGTTGGCTTCCAGTTTTGCTTTTGTTCCTCTCTTTGTTTTTGTTGTTGTTTTTTTTTTGGTCTCTTCGGCTGGCTGACCACTGAACTTAGACATTGTTGTTTGCCAATTGAATTTGCATTTTTCCCGTTTTGTTTTGCACAATTTATCATACCTTAGAGATTTGCATTCACTTTACGCAAGGGTATAACACTTTATATAAGTAATATGTGGAATTCATTAAGTGTGTTCAATAATATTAAGAATAAAATATGCCATTGGATTATTATTATTATATGAACTATGACATTATATAAAAAAAAACTCCAAAACTAGTTTGTCTAGTAAAATTTGTGTTTTTGTTATTTTCTGACTTTTAGAAAGCAAGTGTGTAAAATAATGTCTCTAAAAATAAAAACTAAAATTTTTTATTTTTTATTACAGTTTTTTTTTTAAATTTTTGTTGTTGTCATATTGTTATATTTTTTGTATATTTTACTTAAATTAAAAGTTTTTTAGCTATTTTTTAGACACTTGTGGACTGCTTTTCTTTTTTACAAAAACAAATCTACATATGTAGATCATTTAACCACTATGTAAATGAAATTGCGAACAATGTTTTGTTTACTCGTCATACCAACAAGAGTATTAAGTGTGCGGTGTCCTACATTTTGCTGTTTCCTTTTAATGTTTTACTACATGCGAGTTTCGCACAGTGGCACAATGACTCCAAAAAAAAAAAGGTTGGTTAATGTCATTGTTAACTGGGTCGCGAGTCTGAGAAGATTTTATTACTGAAACAAACAAAGAAGCATTTACAAATTGTAGGAAAACTATTTTTAAAAAAAAGACTCAAGTCTGTGCGAATGTTAACTTTAGTTTGTTTTAGTTTTCTTAAAGCAGAAAATTCTAAAATTGATTGAATTTAAACTACTCTTAAAATGCATTAACTTAATTTAAAAGGAATGACGAATTAATTTCACTGTACACGTGTATACCGTTATTCATCACGTCACTTCCGTTATTCGAATGTTGTTGCTGTAATGCGCAACAGTCAACACTTACATGCAAATGATACGCACATATGAGCATGTATTTGTGTGTGTGTGTGTTTGTTTGTACGTGGGCGCAGCTGGTGACTAAAGTGACTGAAAACAAGCAACAGGCCCCATTAACATTTCGCACGCCTACCTGAGGGCTATTCAGCAGCCAACACTAAAGCAATGTCCACTCAAAAACGCGGCCCTGACCATCTCACGCTCTTCCAATTTCAGTATTGCCCTGAACTGAACTGAACTGAGCATCGAAATCATGACCATGTGTTGAAAATTTGCATGAGTCACTGTATAGCGAATGTCCATGGCTGTGTGTGAATGTAAGTGGTGAATTTCTTGTGGTCGTATGTTTGCTGTTGACAAATTACGGTTGATAAAGTATACCAGAAAGCAACTATTATACACTTTGCTAATTGTCAATTGGAGTTGAGTTCTGTGCTTGCGCTGAGTAAGTTAGTGAGTAAGTTGCAAAGTAACTGTGAATTGAAATCATTTTCATAACAAAGAAAACAATTTGCAAGCACAAATGTTCATAACGGAAGCCAAAGAACTGCGACTAGATATTTAGCATATTTACACAGTTCACTAAACTTAGTAAGATAGCTTAAAAGAGAGCAAAAGAAAGAGAGAGCAAATTGCTATTGCGTTGTTTGCTTGTGAAAGATAAAAGTTGATTTAATCGCTCTAAAATTGCATAAACAAATCCAAACTTGGACGAAATATTGACTGACTAAAGTTGATATCTAAAATTGATATAGTAAGTGTTATGAAAAAAGATTTGTTCATCTTGCTTTAGACACAAACACTTAGAAAACTCGAAACGGTGAGGCTTTTTCTTTATCTTTTTTCATACCCTTATACGATATCAGCATTTTAACCACACTTATGTAATTGAAAATCGTTCTCGCGTGAATATGACATAATATCAGTATGTTGTCTAATTGATAAAAACGTCAATGCAACAATATTCAATCAACATGAAACTTGTTTCTTTTAATCATACCAAATATGTGGCCCCAGCTTCAATCGAGTTTAGTTTGTTGTTGCTGTTGTTTTAGTTTTAGACCTGGAAATTGCTGTTCTTGATGTAATCACACACACATACACAGAGAGAGACACACACAGAGAGAGACGCATACACACACACAGATATATACACACACACACACAGAGAGACACATACACACACACAGATATACACACATACACAGAGAGAGACACATACACACACAAACACACATTCACACACACACACACACACACACACACACACACACACACACATTCACACACACACACTCACACACAGAGAGATTCACATACAGACACACACACCCAGACACACACACCCAGACACACACACCCAGCCACACACACACACACACCCAGCCACACACACATGCACACACACACACACATGCCATAGATATGTTCTATTTGCTGCTATCTACTATATTGCTGTTATGGAAATTGCAATAATCTACATATAAACAAACGCCTCGCAATAGTTCAATTAAAAATGTTCGCTTTCGGTCGTGATTGGTTGACTTGTTGCATTATATATATACATATGCAACATATGGAAAAATTCCGCGCTCTTATATAAAAAATAATAATTTCTTCAATTCCCAACAATATTGCAAAGACAGACAAAGCTTTCCATTTACAAGTTTGAAGATATATTACTTAAATGTTGCCATTTAAACCCATTCGAAACTGAATTCAGAAATGGAAAATTGCATTGTTTATTGATTCAGATTTTATAGTGCAGAACAATTGCATTTAACTGCGTCGAATATTAAGATAATAAACCAAAAATATTCAAAAGTTTCTGCAGCAATAATAAACCAATTCTGAACAATCTATAAATTTAAATGTTATTTCCTATACGAAATTCCTTTGCGAAACAATAAGCAATAAATTTCCTATTACTTGTTCGTAAACTTGTTTTTGAAATAATACGTCTATTGTATATAAGTCTTGTATCTATATATAAGTTGCTGAATTTTTAAATTTTTATATTTTTTGTTTTGAGTGAAAAAGTGATGTTATAAACTGGAATGGCAGTATTAATCTATAAGCCATGCCATGACTTATAAGGTATTCCAATCAATAATCGGTTGAGTTTTGAGAGAGTTATGACCTCTGAAAGTTTTGACCTACGTTTCTTCAAAAACAAAAAAGTTTTAAGACGTTTTTAATGTAAAGAAAACTTTAAAAAACAAATGGTTATTACTGAAAAAAAAAAATATAAATAATTATTTGGGGGACTTATGAGTTCGAAAAGTTTTGACCATGGTTTCTTTAAACAAAAAATTTTTAAGAAGTTTTTAATTTAAAGAAAACTTTAAAAGACAAATGGTAAATTCTGAAAAAAAAATACTAAAACTAATTATTGGGGGAGTTATGACTTCGGAAAATTCGAACCTATCTTTAAGTGGATTTTTTTGGAAAGATTTTTTTCATGAATTTCGAGTTCAAATCATGTTATAAACTGGAAATGCAGTATTAATCTATAAGCCATGCCATGACTTATAAGGTATTCCAATCACTAATCGGTTGAGTTTTGAGGAAGTTATGACCTCTGAAAGTTTTGATCTCGGTTTCTTCAAAAACAAAAAAGTTTTCAGAAGTTTTAATTTAAAGAAAACTTTAAAAGACAAATGCTAAATACTAAAAAAAAATACTACAACTAAGTAAATAATAAATTTTAACTTCTAATGAACCTATTTTACTATTCTTTTGGGATTCATGGTTCTTTTGCTTAAACTATCTTCAAAATGTTAGTTTTTTCCTCTTGGATTGGATAACTTTTGAGAAATAACTTATTGAACTGACATTTAACTGTTGTGGCTTCTTTGTGGCAGCTGCCACCAATCCCAGACACACGTCGGCTGCCATTTGCGCACTTTCACCGAAATGACATTAATATTCTAATGCCAGACAGTGTCCGTTGGTCGGGGCGGGGGGGATTTATTTATTCACACCTCCCAAGTGCTTAGATGGCTTTTGAACACAAACAAAATTCGAGATACGTGCTGAAGGTTAGCACCAAAAACAAATCAAAAACCTAACCAATCTAACCTTGCCATAAAGAACAATAAATATAGTTATTAAATGAAGTGTGCGCTGGAAAAGCAGAATAAATAATGTTAGTATATATGCGCACATATGTCATTTGAGCAATGTGCTCGGGGTGCTTTCAACAGTTCATGGCAAGAGTCTTGATCTCGACCGCATTTGGGTTAATAAGTACACTTGGGAAATATTTAAATAAATATTTCCTAGACTTTTCTCGAAGAGCTCATATAGAAAGAACCTTTATGTTGTGTTTTGTGTTTCTTAAGTTTATAAATAAATTCTTGAGAATTTTATCATTCAATAACAAATACAGAAATTTTCTTAAATTGTTGTTTGTAAAAAATGATAGAATCAGTATTTTTTTTTTGTTTTTAACTTTACGTTATAAAAAAACATAAATTTTTTAATAATTTTCCAATATTTTGCGCTCTTATACTTTTGAAAAAACTTTAATCAGAAATGAATAAATAATTTAAGAAATTCTTATATTATCAATTGCTTGCAAACTTCTAAACAAACTCCATCCAAATCAGCTAGAAGTTTAACTCTACTTAATTCAAAAGTAATAGCCAAGTTTTTAAAAACATTTAAATTTCTCTAAGTGTAAGAGATGCTCAGTTAAAAAGGCCTGTCCGCCCTGGCCGGACCATACCGGTTCACACAATATGAAGTCTAAGCGAGTTGACATTGAAAACGCTTGAGAAACGAGTTTTTTTGAATTTTGAAAAGCAAACCAGTTGGCAAGCAGCTATAGACTTACGCTACTCACTGTTTGCTGCCTCCAGACGTTGTCTAGTAAGAATCGCCAACGGGCAGCAGAGAGTTTTTTGAGCCACTGTATTCGGCTGTATGATGTCAGTCTCAGCTGTAGCCAGCTGTGGCAGAGTTCGCTGTCATCTGATGGCCATGTTAACAAACTCGAGAACACATTAACACACTGTAGGCTCAAGTTTTAGCACACAACTTGTTGAGCTTCCAAGCAACTTACACAAGGGATTACCAGAGAATTTGTGTGATAAATTGTAAAAGAACAGCCAGACTTATAATTCTTTAAGCTCTTAACTTTCCACACTCAAAACTAACACTTGTGATCGTATTTAAACTAAAACCAAACAACTTCTAGTTATGCAATGTTTTTGTTTATATGATTTTGATCTTTTCAGCTCCTAGTCGGCTATTCCCCAATCTTTGCTCAATAGAAACAAGATCTTAATAACTTATGCACATTTTCTCAGAAGAACGAAGAATGATACTAATTGTTTGTCTTTCGTTCAACTGATTGAACTCACTTGGACAATGAATTCCATTGTCGTAAAGCTTATGTGTATGAGCATTAGATAGCGTCAGAGTATATATGTTTGTTGTATATATATATATATATATGGTGTTTTACATATGTAAAGTGTTGGATGATTTCGAATTCTATAGTATTTGAAGTATAATTTATACATTTTAATCCCAGAGTTCCTGAAGGCAATTGCAATTCAAATACTTGCTAAAAACTTTACCATGAAATAAATCTTTCAATTTATCTTTTTTTTTTCGAACTTTCAATCTCAATTGCAGAGTATTCTCCAATCATTATTCATTAAACTACAACTTTCAAGACATCATGAACATTAATTTTGAAAAGTGCAAGTTGATGTCAAGTTTTATATAGATAAAATCAACTTAAAAAAAAAAAAAAACAGTGGGAGTTTATTTCGAGATAACTTTAGTGAAAAGAAGTTAAGAGTTTGGCACTGGAATTTCCACAAAGCACTCGACAGTTGGCCTCCAAAAGTCAAATGAATATGTGCGGGTCTAGAGTTTATTTTTTTTTTGCTTTGGGTTTCAATGGGTTTTTGGGTCTAGGGGTATGCCACATAGCTCTAGAGACCTCTAGATAGAAACACAAACACAAACAAACAATGAACAATACGTCGTAGAAGTTGTGTGTTGGCCTTTCCCAATAATTGACCTTACTTACTTATTGTTTATTGCTGTTGACGGATTGCGGCAACATTCCCTTGTTGCAAGAGCAACAACAATAAACTGTTGACCACTGGGCAGACTGCGCTTTATTATTAAATATTCATTTCGATAGACGCATTGTTGCTGTTGTCTTCTCTCTTTCTCCAAACATTTTCTATTCACATTGCGTGCACAGATATAATTATATAGCAAAAATTGTCTTTTCATGTCGACTCAAGTTGGGAGTTGTGTTGAGACCGGGTCTAACGGCAGTTTGTGCTTCACTGAACTGAACCCAACTTACCAATGAATGATTTAATGATGTTTACATGATTGATTTGCGTGCCTTTCGATGAGAGAATCGAAGTACCTTGCTCGACGACCGTGTGTGTAAGCAAACTTAAAAATTCATTAGAATGAATCTTCGTTTGGGGCTTAAATGCGTTTGCAATGTTTTGATTTGCAGCTGGAATTCTTTGCCCTTTAAGGTATATATATATATTGATTAGATATTAATTTGATACTTAGTGCTACGCTATATATACAATTGTTAATATGATGTTCCAATCGATACAATCAATCATATTTCCATCATTATTATACTGAACTTGAACTAAATAATAGTGCTTATGACATTGTCCTAATTGTCTGATTGTTGTATCGATCAACCCAATTAGAGCCTACCTCGGAGAGCGGTAGTTCCAACTCAATCGGTTCCCAACAATCTCAACTGCCTAACTGCTGATTATATCTGGACTCGGCTTCATATTGTTGAACTAAATAATAGTGCTTATGACATTGTCCTAATTGTCTGATTGTTGTATCGATCAACCCAATTAGAGCCTACCTCGGAGAGCGGTAGTTCCAACTCAATCGGTTCCCAACAATCTCAACTGCCTAACTGCTGATTATATCTGGACTCGGCTTCATATTGTTCGCTATGAAATGCTGTCATATTAATGCGTATGTCCGTTTTGGCCCCAAAACTCTTCTAATCAGTCAAGTCATTTACTTTGTAGACTTTTATGGTGGGGCGACACACATATTTATGCTTGTTATTGACTTGTGCGTTGAGGCATGCGCACGTTAAATGAACATTAAGTAAATTGACTGCATGGCGGCGTCCTTCCACAATCGTAACACAACAAAAATAACACCCCAGATGACCCACTTTTAGCCCCATACATGCTGCAACATACAACATTCTATGTACTATGAACATTTCATGAGGGACTCGTAACATTATCCAAACAGGTCTGCGTGACGCTCAGCAATTTAAGGTTTTGTGGCTTACTTTAAGAAAGCGGCGTAAAGTATTGATCAACTTGTATATATACTGTACTTGCAAAGGAGTAAATAATATAGAGAACAACTTATTAATTAAAGATAAAGCTATATTGATATAGTTCATACCGTTTCTTTTGATTTAATTTTAACTATTTTGATATGAACATTGATAAACAGCTCTTCAAACTATAAACCATGATCAAACACCTTCAAATATATATATACTGTACTTGCAAAAGAGTAAAAAATAATAATATATAATATAAATGTAATATAACATAGAGAACAACTTATTACTTATATCTAAAGCAACATTGATATTCTTCACCCTGTTTCTCTTGATTTAAACTTAACTATTTTGATATTAACATTGATAAACAGCTCTACAAACTATATACCATGATCAAACACCTTCAAATATATATATAATGTACTTGCAAAGGAGTAAAGAATAATAATATATATATAATATATAATATAAATGTAATATAATATAGAGAACAAGTTATTACTTATATCGAAAGCTATACTTATATAGTTCAAACTCTTTCTCTTGATTTAAACTTTATTTTGATATTAACATTGATAAACAGCTCTTCAAACTATATCCCATGATCAAACAGCTTCAAATATATATATACTGTACTTACAAAGGAGTAAATAATAATAATATATATATAATAAATAATATAAATGTAATATAATATAGAGAACAACTTATTACTTATATCGAAAGCTACATTGATATTGTTGAAACTGTTTCTCTTGATTTAAACTTAACTATTTTGATATGAACATTGATAAAGAGCTCTTCAAACTATATACCATAATCAAAAACCTTCAAATGTATATATACTGTACTTGCAAAGGAGTAAAGAATATATAGAACTAAAGATAAAGCTATATTGATATAGTTCATACCGTTTCTCTTGATTTAAACTTAACTATTTTGATATTAAAATTGAAAAACAGCTCTGCAAACTATATACCATGATCAAACACCTTCAAATATATATATAATGTACTTGGAAAAGAGTAAATAATAATAATATATATATAATGTATAATATAAATGTAATATAATATAGAGAACAACTTATTACTTATATCGAAAACTATATTGATATTGTTGAAACTGTTTCTCTTGATTTAATTTTAACTATTTTGATATGAACATTGGTAAACAGCTCTACAAACTATATACCATGATCAAACAGCTTCAAATATATATATATTATTGACTTGCAAAGGAGTAAAGAATATAGAGAACAACTTATCAATTAAAGATAAAGCTACATAGCTCTCTCTCTTGATTCAAGCTCAACTATTTTGATATTAACATTGATAAATTTATTACTCATATCTAAAGCAACATTGATATTTTTCATACCGTTTCTCTTGATTTAAGCTTTACAATTTTGATATGAACATTGATAAACAGCTCTTCAAACTATATCCCATGATCAAACACCTTCAAATATATATATACTGTACTTGCAAAGGAGTAAATAATAATAATATATATATAATATATAATATAAATGTAATATAATATAGAGAACATCTTATTACTTGTATCTAAAGCTACATTGATATTGTTCAAACTTTTGCTCTTGATTTAAACTTAACTATTTTGATATGAACATTGATAAACAGCTCTTCAAACTATAAACCATGATCAAACACCTTCAAATATATATATACTGTACTTGCAAAAGAGTAAAAAATAATAATATATAATATAAATGTAATATAACATAGAGAACAACTTATTACTTATATCTGAAGCAACATTGATATTCTTCACCCTGTTTCTCTTTATTTAAACTTAACTATATTGATATTAACATTGATAAACAGCTCTACAAACTATATACCATGATCAAACACCTTCAAATATATATATAATGTACTTGGAAAAGAGTAAAGAATATAGAGAACAAATTATTAATTAAAGATAAAGCTATATTGATATAGTTCATACCGTTTCTCTTGGTTTAAGCTTTAATATTTTGATATGAACATTGATAAACAGCTCTTCAAACTATATCCCATGATCAAACAGCTTCAAATATATATATACTGTACTTACAAAGGAGTAAATAATAATAATATATATATAATAAATAATATAAATGTAATATAATATAGAGAACAACTTATTACTTATATCGAAAGCTACATTGATATTGTTGAAACTGTTTCTCTTGATTTAAACTTAACTATTTTGATATGAACATTGATAAAGAGCTCTTCAAACTATATACCATAATCAAAAACCTTCAAATGTATATATACTGTACTTGCAAAGGAGTAAAGAATATATAGAACTAAAGATAAAGCTATATTGATATAGTTCATACCGTTTCTCTTGATTTAAACTTAACTATTTTGATATTAAAATTGAAAAACAGCTCTGCAAACTATATACCATGATCAAACACCTTCAAATATATATATAATGTACTTGGAAAAGAGTAAATAATAATAATATATATATAATGTATAATATAAATGTAATATAATATAGAGAACAACTTATTACTTATATCGAAAACTATATTGATATTGTTGAAACTGTTTCTCTTGATTTAATTTTAACTATTTTGATATGAACATTGGTAAACAGCTCTACAAACTATATACCATGATCAAACAGCTTCAAATATATATATATTATTGACTTGCAAAGGAGTAAAGAATATAGAGAACAACTTATCAATTAAAGATAAAGCTACATAGCTCTCTCTCTTGATTCAAGCTCAACTATTTTGATATTAACATTGATAAATTTATTACTCATATCTAAAGCAACATTGATATTTTTCATACCGTTTCTCTTGATTTAAGCTTTACAATTTTGATATGAACATTGATAAACAGCTCTTCAAACTATATCCCATGATCAAACACCTTCAAATATATATATACTGTACTTGCAAAGGAGTAAATAATAATAATATATATATAATATATAATATAAATGTAATATAATATAGAGAACATCTTATTACTTGTATCTAAAGCTACATTGATATTGTTCAAACTTTTGCTCTTGATTTAAACTTAACTATTTTGATATGAACATTGATAAACAGCTCTTCAAACTATAAACCATGATCAAACACCTTCAAATATATATATACTGTACTTGCAAAAGAGTAAAAAATAATAATATATAATATAAATGTAATATAACATAGAGAACAACTTATTACTTATATCTGAAGCAACATTGATATTCTTCACCCTGTTTCTCTTTATTTAAACTTAACTATATTGATATTAACATTGATAAACAGCTCTACAAACTATATACCATGATCAAACACCTTCAAATATATATATAATGTACTTGGAAAAGAGTAAAGAATATAGAGAACAAATTATTAATTAAAGATAAAGCTATATTGATATAGTTCATACCGTTTCTCTTGGTTTAAGCTTTAATATTTTGATATGAACATTGATAAACAGCTCTTCAAACTATATACCATGATCAAAAACCTTTATCAGCACGACCTTTAGCCTTATCTAAGTGTGCAACTACGATCGAAAAAGAATAAGATAGCTATGTCTTATCGTTTGGCGGTGCGTTGATAGCAATCAGTCAGTCAGGACAAAGAGTTTTGTGATAAATATACATGGCTTAAAAGCTCTACAACCTAAAGCTTAGATTTAGCTGAAAATTCTGTAAATTGTTTGGAAATAGTCTTCGGTAAGCTTAATAATTGTGTGCATATTTAAAAATAACTTTTTATTATTTATTAACTTCAAGTTAGTTGCATTTAGCGGCTTTCCTCTCGAGCTGTCTCATTGACTTTATTGTCATTTATTTTTGTTGTCAAATTTGGCTAAAAACATATTTTTTTTAAATTTTTTTTTTTCAATTTATAACAGTTTTATCCGCTGTCCATAATTTATTTATTTTTTATTTATTATTATTAATATATATTTTTTTTATTATTATTATTAATATTTATTTATTTTATTATTATTATTAATATTTTTTTTTTTTATTATTATTATTAATATTTTTTTTTTTATTATTATTATTATTTTTTTTTATTAATATTATTTTTTAATTTTTTTTTTATTATTATATTTTTTTTTTAATTTTAATTTTTTTTATTATTATTATTTTTTTATTTTTTTTATTATTATTATTTTTTTTTTATTATTATTATTATTTTTTTTTTTTAAGTCCCGCACTTTTTCACTTTATAACAATGTTGAACGGACATGCATCAGTTTTATCCGCATAATTTTAATTAATAATTTTGCCATAATTTTATTTGTTTTTTTAAATCCTATATTCTTTAATTTCATATATCCATCTCCATCGGTTCATAGTAAGATTTCGTAGATTCGCAGCTCTTGACCGAATGCTATGAAAAAAGAAAAGTTAATTTGTAATTATTTTAAAAACTAAAATTGATTGACCAAACTTTTTGGTGATTGATTCCCATAGTCAAAAATAGTTTTGAGTATCGAACAAAGTGTATAATTTTGATTAAATTCGTTAGTTTTTGAAAACATAACATATTATTATTGTTATTAACTAGTTGAGACAGCTGGGCGTGTCAAAAGATTGATGGAAAACCTTTCTGACGGACACCTAAACAATAAATGTTCTATATTAGAAAGAAAGCTTGGGCAAAAGAAGCATTAATATTGAAATTCAAATGCAAGGAAGTGTCTTATCATTGCCAACAGCTTGCCTGCCAGTTATTACACTATTATCCATCAAAAATATCTCCCTCACTCGTGCACAAACTATGCAAAGTGAAACCAAATCGTGTTCTACATTCACTTTTATCCCGGTAAACCAAAAACAAACAAACAAACAGTTAAAAAGCGGAAAAGTTTGGGGCATGGCATTTGGTATTCAAGTTTTGTGCAAATAATACAGCAATCAACTTGTGTAGCTCTCATCGTCGCGTTAAGTTCCCATTAATTTTGCATATAGTCCAATCACCCAATAATTGAGTTGGGCGTCAATTTTGCCTACTGCGAGGCGCGCGCTCATCAATGATTCAACAATCAACAACTTTTGGTGTCGACTCTATAGATATATATATAATAGTGTAAGGCGCCACCTTAAGGGCCAATTAGATGACATGCAATAAACGCAATAAGAAACCAACTCCCACACACCATACTATACTATATAGTACTATATTGTTAGTAAGTTTTGTCAACATCTTGACTGTGTTTTATTTAATGTCTGTCATGCGCTTTAATTGTGGCGAAATAAGGCTTTTAACAATAGATAAGTGAACAACAAACCCAAATTCAAGGTCTTTAACATCTGTGCGAATGACCCAAATTTTGTTGTGAAAGTGAAAATGAATGTGTGATAATGGAAAAATTTGAATCATTCGCATAAAATTGGAACTGAGGAGAAAGTTATTATTAAGGCAATGAAGATACACTAAAGTTTAGCGACAAAAGGGTTGAAATTTCAGTTATTTTACTTCAAATAAAGTAAACTTAAAGAAATAAGAAGAGTCTGGTCCAGAAATCCCGACTAGTCTATACCCTGAACCCTATACTTTACGCATACGCTCCATATCTCCGGTGTTTTTCAACCGATTTCAATAAAAATCGCACAGATTGTCATTATTTCGTCAAATGTTTCAAACTTCATCTCAAAGTTTTCCAAATTGAAGATTTTGTTGTTATCGATAATATGTGAATATCGAAAACAGGGAAAGTTATCGAAAATTTGAAACAAACTTGTACTGCCTAGGGCTTAGGCGACCTTATGTACCAAATCTGGAGGCTCTAGCTCTTATTGTCTCTGAGATCGACGCGTTTATATATACAGACTATATCGACTCGGCTGTTGAAGCTGATCAAGAATATCTATACTTTATGGGGCGGAGATGCTTCCTTCTGCCTGTTACATACTTTTGGGTTCAGGGTATAATAAAGTAGACTAGCATATATGACTAAACATTGTTTATAAAATGCATATTATATATATTTTTTTAGATTTTTCTTATTCGTTCTTGTTTTTCTATCAATTTTCATACCTATTGTTACAAAATGACTAAACGTTGACAGTTTAAATTAATATTTATTGACTTGTGTACAATTTCTGTAATGTCAACAGCATTAAAACGCGATTTATTATTGCGTTTAAATTGACCACTTTTTTTTTAAGTGTGCAATTATTTAAACACATGCATATACAAATGATATTTTCATTGGTTTTTAAACGAAATATTTAAAAAAAAAAAAATTTGTTTTTTATTGAAATGAAATTGCAAAATGATACAATTAATTATACAAAACGAATTTCTTGATTAAATACATAGAAAAATAATTTGGAAATTATAGAATGAGAACAAAAAAGTTCTGGAAATCAAAGGTGAACGCCCATTTTGTTTTCAATAATACTTTTGTGGGCATTAAAAACTTAAAAAGAATTTTTTTATTACACAGATAACAGTTGAGCTTAGTACTTAATGCAACGAGGGACTGCACTCTTCACAGTTGATTATATTTATTTGTTTACAAGCTGATATATTGAAATGCGATTCTGAGTCATGTCTGTGCTTAAACTCAGCTGAACCTCAGCTCATTTGGCCTGTTTTTATACCCTGAACCCATTAAAAATGGGTTAAAAAGGGGTATAATGGGTTTGTGGAAAAGTATGTAACAGGCAGAAGGAAGCATCTCCGACCCCATAAAGTATATATACTCTTGATCAGCATCAACAGTGGAGTCGATATAGTATGTACGAAACGATCTCAGAGACTATAGGAGATAAGAGACCCCAGATTTGATACATAAGCTCGCCTAATCCCTAGGCAGTACAAGTTGTTTCAAATTTTCGATAACTCTTCCCGTTTCCGATATGTACATGTTATCGATAACAACAAAATCTTGAATTTGGTATAATGGGTTTGTGGAAAAGTATGTAACATGTAGAAGGAAGCATCTCCGACCCCATAGAGTATATATATACTCGATCAGCATCAACAGCCGAGTCGATATAGCTGTTGATATGTCTGTCGACATCGAACTCAGAGACTATATAGAGCTAGAGACTCCAGATGTGGAACATAAGCTCGCCTAATCCCTAGGCAGTACAAGTTGTTTTAAATTTTCGATAACTCTTCCCGTTTCCGATATATACATGATATCGATAACAACAAAATCTTGAATTTGGAAACTATTGAGATGACGTTTAAAACATTCGACAAAATAATGAAAATCTGTGAAATTTTTATTTAAATCGGTTAACAAACACCGGAGAGTATTGAAGTTAAGTCAAGCACTAATGTATACGGTTCAGTCGGATTTTCTCGACTAGAGTTCTTACTTGTTATTACTCACTAACTTGACTTCTGACAAATATTTAATGAACTGTGTTTTGTTGACTCGCTTCTAAAATGATTTTAATCTTGTGGAAATTGTCTCATCATTCATTGAGCCATATGGCAGTTGCTAAGTTCAACAATCAGTTATAACTGTCTATCAATAAATACAATATTAATAAATATATATAGTGTGTGTGCTTATCACAACAATGTCTGGACAAAGGTTTGCACAATGCCATATCTTATCGGGTAGGGCCAAGATTATACTAAAGCCCTAGCAGCTGGCAAAATAATAACAATAATAATGATGATAATGATCACAAAGAAGCACAACTGTTAAAGCTTATAACAATCGAAGTTAGTGAGCAAAATTGCAGTTGAAATAAATATGTAAACTTGTGTAATTATATAGGCAGAGTCATGTTGTTTGCAATCTCGCTAATAACCCAATTTAAATTATAGATATTAAAATTATGGCAACAGTGTATTCTCGCCTACTTGTATGTGTGTCTGTGTGTGTGTGTGTGATGTTAACGGAAATTGAAAGCCTGGACATGGCTGTAACAACAATCTGAGCAATGCAAGGACATTGACTGGCAGTAACACGGATGTGATTTGGGTGGCCGGGCGGTGGGGTAGAGAGCTAACCTTAACACGCAAACTTATGTCGGATACACTTGCAGACAATTACTTTGTTGTTGCTGTTGGTGGATTTTTATTTTTTGCAAAGTGAAATGAAAATGAAAATGACCTGTCCCAGTGAGGCTTCTTTCATAAATATGTAAGCAGGAGTAGGAGAAGGAGCCAGGAGCCAGGAGCATGACGCCATCAACAATGTCAGACGGCAACAGCAGGTAGCTCCGATCCGTTGGCATTGACCTTGGTTCGGTTGGGTGTAGGAGTAACAGCAGGAGTACGTGTAGGAGTAACAGCAGGAGTACGTGTAGGAGTAAGAGTAGAGAGTAGGACTAAGACCAGGAGTAAGAGTAGTTGATGTTGATTGTTGTTGCCAATTTTCTTGTTACTTTGCTCTAATGGGGACTAACCTTGACTCTGTTTGCACAAATGTCTATCACAGTTATGGACAGCCAGCAGTGCTCGATTTACCAATCCTAGAAAAAAAGCATTCTGCTTATGCAAATTGTCCATAATGCGAAACTAGTTGACAGCTGCGTCGCTCTACTAGTTGGACATAATAGCGAGAAAGTTCTTCAACAACAACTACATCAATATCCTTTGACATTTTACGTCTCATTACATATTATATTTATTTTTAGAACTTATTGAATGCTATCTCAAACACCAAATGCTTTATTTCATTGCCTCACTCATTAACACACATTTTTGTCGAACGATAAAAACAATAACTGCTTACATTTGTAACTTTTATTTTTATTTGTGTGTGTTTCGATAAGGTCAATAAATATTGTAACTTCTGATATACCTGCTTTTTTTGAGTTTAGCGACATTAAATCTAGATTTTTATGCTCAAACTGTTACCTTGTTGTGTTTCAAGTACTTTAAATCGATGCGTTCTAGAGCTAAGTAAAATTCAAGTAGTAGTTAAAGTTGTTTTAAGTGAGAATAATAAATTGTTAAGTATTGAACTCATATATTTAAGCAAAGAATTCAGAATCAAAGAAATCTTTCTAATCGGCATTCATAATTTTAAGTTAGAGTAAAACCCATTTCTCCTTATTTTTACAAATAAAATTATTTCATATTTTTTGGAACAAAACTAGTTCAAAAAATATTAATATGCACTTTTTCAAGATTTTTGCAATCAAAACTAGTTCAAAAAATAATAAGATTCCCGTTTTGAAGAATTTTCCAATCAAAACTAGTTCAAAAAATAGTAAGATTCCCTTTTTCAAGATTTTTTCAATCAAAACTCGTTCAAAAATAGTAAGATTCCCTTTTTTTTTTAGATTTTTGCAATCAAAACTCGTTCAAAAAATAATAATATTCCCGTTTTGAAGAATTTTCCAATCAAAACTATTTCAAAAAATAATAAAATTCCCTTTTTCAAGATTTTTGTAATCAAAACTAGTTAAAAAAATAAAAAGATTCCCGTTTTCAAAATTTTTGCAATCAAAACTAGTTCAAAAAATAATAATTTTCCCTTTTTCCAGATTATTGCAATCAAAACTAGTTCAAAAAATAATAATATTCGATTTTTAAAGATTTGTGCAATCAAAACTAGTTCAAAATATAATAAGATTTTTGCAATCAAAACTAGTTTAAAAAAATAATAAGATCCCGTTTTCAAGATTTTTGCAAACAAAATTAAATTATTCGGAAAAGTTAATCAATTTTTGAGCAGCAATTTAAATCAAATATTTATTATATCTTTCTTCCTTCCCTTCTTGCAGTGAGACGGAGCGCTATAAGAAAGTCAAATGGCAAGATTTGCGTGTGGGGGACATTGTTCATTTGTCCAACAACGAGACAGTGCCGGCAGATATTCTATTACTGCGAACGAGCGATCCCCACGGAGTCTGCTACATAGACACCTGTGACCTGGATGGTGAAACGAACCTTAAGCGTCGCGAGGTATGTACAACAACAACTGAGAGATGGGAAGGGCTACAGCTGTGTTAATCATTTGGCTTACTTCTGGGAAATGCTAAATACGTGAGCAATATGGTATTTGATTGTTGTTAAACATTGTTGCAATTGTTTGCAGGTTGTACGTGGCTTTACGGAGATGCAGAACATATTTGTGCCCAGCAAATTTATGAGCTGTGTGGAAGCGGATGCGCCAACAACAAAGCTATATAGATTCCATGGCGCCCTAATACATCCAACGGGCGAGCGTGTACCCATTTCGACCGAGTGCCTTTTGTTAAGAGAGAGCAGACTGAAGGTATGAAACATAATTATGAAGTTGAAGTTAAAGTAAATTTTCTGGTTATTTCTTGTAGAATACGGATTACGTTGAGGGCATTGTTGTGTATGCCGGGCATGAAACGAAATCTATGCTAAATAATAGTGGTCCAAGGTACAAACGCTCTCAGGTGGAACAACAAATGAATATTGATGTGATATGGTATGTTTGAACTAAAAGAAAAAATCTTAAAGATTCGAGGAGATTAGTCTTCCACTGATTAAAATATCTAAAAAAAAAAACTTTCCGAACCTATAACTTTGTCAAAACTTTTCGAACTTATAACTATGTCAAAACTTTCCGAACCTATAACTTTGTCAAAACTGAACCGATTTTCAAAAGGAAATGCGTTTTAGTCGTGGCTCGCTCTCAATTAAACCGAATTCATAGTTGGAAATATTTTTTTGTTCGAAATTTATGTTAAAACTTTCCGAACCTATAACTTTGTCAAAACTTTTCGAGCTTATAACTATGTCAAAACTTTCCGAACCTATAACTTTGTCAAAACTAAACCGATTTTCAAAAGGAAATGCGTTTTAGTCGTGGCTCGCTCTCAATTAAACCGAATTCATAGTTGGAAATATTTTTTTTTCGAAATTTATGTTAAAACTTTCTGAACCTATAACTTTGTCAAAACTTTCCGAACCTATAACTTTGTCAAAACTTTCCGAACCTATAACGATGTCAAAACTTTCCGAACCTATAACTTTGTCAAAACTGAACCGATTTTCAAAAGGAAATGCGTTTTAGTCGTGGCTCGATCTCAATAATTAAACCGAATTCATAGTTGGAAATATTTTTTTTATATATATTTCGTAGTTATCTTTTTGCTAGATTTACAGCTTGAAGATTTCTCGCACCAATGAAAGAACCATCCATCATTAATATATTTCTGTCTTGCAGGTGTGTGATAATATTGTTGATCCTTTGTGTTGTTGGCGCCATCGGCTGCACAATGTGGCTGCGTTCCTTTGTTAATTTCCCTGTGCCCTATTTGCCATTCGCCGTGGATGCTGCCTACGAGGGCATGCTAACGTTTTGGACATACATCATTATACTGCAAGTGATGATACCGCTGTCGCTGTACGTGACCATTGAGCTCTGCAAGATACTGCAGGTGTTTCACATACACAACAACATTGATCTGTACGATGTGGATACCAATAAGCGTACGGAATGCCGAGCGATGAATATAACCGAGGAATTGGGTCAGATACAGCACATATTTTCGGATAAGACGGGCACGTTGACCGAGAACAAGATGATCTTTCGCCGCTGTGTGGTCAATGGTGCGGACTACAATCATCCGCCGTCGGAGCTGGAGAAGCTGTATGCCAAGCCGGGTGCGCCAGCGCCTCCACTGCTGCCCAACGAGGCGCTGCAGGATGATATGCAGCAGCTGACGGGTGTGGGAGTCGGTGCCTACCTGACGCCCCATGCCCAATGCATTCAGGAGTTCCTGGTCGTGCTGGCCATTTGCAATACGGTGATTGTGAGCGCGGCGCCGCATCGAGATCTCATGAATGACAGCGGCATCATTGAAATGCAACTGAGCACAAATAGTCCGGCCACGGGCGGGCCCTCACCTGCCACACTGAAGCATGTGCGGGCGCGTGGCAAGCTGGTGGCCACGACAACAAGCACAACAACAACCACAACCATTTTGAATGGTTCTGCACCACAGGCAGGCCCAGCAGCATCAGCAGCAGCTATGGCAGACCGTTACACCAGCCTAATCGAGTCGCGTTCGGTGACGCCATCGCCGCCGCCAAATCTACTGTTCGCCATGCCCGCACAGAGTCATCAGCCGACGCTCTCGCCGATCAGCAGCTCGCCGGAGTCAACGCCCAGTTCGGAGTCGCCGTCGCCGCCGATGAAGACCAAGGCACTGACCAATAGCATTTCGCCCACTGGGCGCGCCAAAGCTGTCATCAACTCCAAGATAACCAGCATTGCCACATTTCTGAATGCCAAAACGTATGGCAAGCGCATAAAGATTAAGTAAGTGTAAAGGTTTCAAACTTATTTTAAAGATAAACTACAATAGCTCTTTTCTTTTCAGTCAAGCAAAGACGCAAAGCATGTACAGAACCGCCGACGGGCGTCCCTTGTACGAGGCAGAAAGTCCCGATGAGCTGGCATTGGTTAATGCCGCCTATAGCTATGACTGTTGTCTGCTTAATCGCAGTCCCAACCACATCCTTGTGAGCATGCCGACGGCGTGTGCCACCGTTGAGTATGAAATACTCAAAATACTGCCCTTCGATTCCAGTCGCAAGTGCATGTCGATTGTTGTCCGTCAAACGGGCACCCAAGAGATCATACTCTATACAAAAGGTGCTGATAGCTCCATCATGCCAGTACTGGCGCCATGTCCGCACAACAGTCCGGAAGGTAAGAGCATACGTAAACCAAATCATATTATGTATTTAATCGCCGTGTGTTTATTTTCTAGGCCTGCTACGTGAACAAACGCAACAGCAACTGGATCGCTATGCTCGGGAGGGACTTCGCATACTCGTGATGGCCAAGCGCACGTTGAATGCTAGCGACTATACGGATTGGTGGGCAAGGCATCAGGATATTGAAATGTCGTTGGAGAATCGTGAGCGCAGGCTGCGCGACTCGTTCGCCAAGCTGGAGAGCAATCTAACGCTGTTGGGTGCCACTGGGATTGAGGATCGCCTGCAAGATGGTGTGCCCGAGACGATAGCCTCACTGCTCGCAGCTGGCATTTCCATGTGGGTACTAACGGGCGACAAGCCAGAGACGGCCATCAACATCGCCTACTCGGCGAAACTGTTTACACAGCAAATGGAGTTGATCAAGTGAGTGACAGAATAATCTTTACTGTATGTCCTTTACTTTACTTTATTACTGTTACATATACGTTCAGGCTAACTGCTCGATCTCGTGACGCAGCCGAGACGGCCATTAATTTCTATTTGACCGAAATGAGAAATGGCAAAACAAGCAACTCTACCAGCTATTGTCTAGCGCCGCGCAGCAAGCCACGCGCTCTGGTCGTCGATGGCAAGACGCTTACCTTCATACTCGATCCCAAGTAAGTTAATGCAAATAATCCAAAATGTGATCAGCTATTAATCAATTGTTATTCTTGCAGATCAAAGTTAATTCTGCCGTTTCTCAAGCTGGCCAAAGCATGCGCTTCGGTGCTGTGTTGCCGTTCGACACCGCTGCAAAAGGCGTATCTCGTCAAGGTGGTCAAGGAGGAGCTCAATTTGCGCACGCTGGCCATTGGCGATGGTGCCAACGATGTGTCCATGATCCAAATGGCCGATGTGGGTGTGGGCATCTCCGGTCAGGAGGGCATGCAAGCCGTAATGGCGGCTGACTTTACGCTCTCACGTTTCCGCTATCTGGAACGGCTGCTGCTATCCCATGGCTATTGGTGCTATGATCGATTGGCGCGCATGATTCTATATTTCTTTTATAAGAATGCGGTACGAATGAATTTTTGCACAAAGAAATGTTTTATATATTTTATTATAACACTTGTTTGCAGGCATTTGTTTTCCTGATATTCTGGTATCAATTGTATTGCGGCTTCTCTGGCTCTGTGATGATGGACCAAATGTATCTAATGCTTTATAACTTATTATTCACCTCACTGCCGCCTTTGGCAATTGGTGTCTACGATAATCGAGTGCCGGAGGACTTGCTATTAAAAAATCCATATCTCTACAAAAATGTAAGGCAAATAACTTAAACGAAGTTTTGCTTCATTAACCATGTTATTTGCAGGGTCGCTTGGGCTTAGTGTATAGGCCGCATGACTTTTGGTTGATACTCTTGGATGCTCTCTATCAATCGCTTGTCATATTCTTTGTGGCTCTGTGCGCCTATGCGGAAAGTGATGTGGGTATCTGGGAATTTGGAACAACCATAACGGCGTGCTGTCTATTTGCGAATTTAGTGCATTGTGCCATTGAAATACGTTCCTGGGTAATTAGTTTTCCAATCCTTTAGCATTCCTGGTTGTACTTATGTTGTAATTTTTCTTTCAGACGGTGCTGCATGTCATATCCATTTTGATCAGCTTGGGCTCCTTTTATCTCTTCTCTGTGGTGTACAATTCGATGTGTGTTAATTGCTTTGGATTGCCATCAACGTATTGGGTCATCTTCAAATGTTTCGCCTCTGCGGTGCACTGGCTAGTTATATTACTTTCCACAGTGGTTGCTGTCCTGCCTCGGTTAATATACTTTAAGCACTGTAAACTGTAGCATCTACTAATCGGTTTATGTTCTCTCTTCACAGCCTGCTTCTCACTACCGTGCGCTCGTCCATCTGTCCCGACGATAGCACCAAAGTCATTCTACAAAGCAAACGTGAGCGCAGCAGAGGTGAGGGTTTGTTAGTTACATGGTCGCGCTCAACGTCAGCCTCATCAATTTATAGGTAAAAGGCACAAAATACTAGTTACGATTGCAACTTTCATTTAAAACCTAATTCAATGCATGCTTCAACGCATTCTGCCTTCAAATGTTTTTCTTTTTTCTTAGTTCTTTATGATTTTGTGTCCTTTTATTTATACATTGCATACATTTCTTGTAGAACATTTAGAGTCGAAAGTTTTAACCGGCAAAAATAATTACATACCTCATAATCCTTTTGCAGAATCGCCGATTATGGGTCTAAGAATCAGATTATAACAACGATTACCTGATCCAGCGCCAAATTGCCGCAACAACATGATACAAAACCTAATACTACTTACACATGTGCTTTTAGTTTAAATTTGTGGCCTTTCGACACCGATTTATGTTAATTATATTAGTTTAATTGTAGCCATTTAGTTGACCAGCTCCAGCTCTCTAGTTTCTGAAATTAGCATAGATCTATATATATATATACTTAGTATAAATTTGTATTGAATTAGCGAGTATAGCACACTTAATAATAATATTTGTTAGTACATTGTTTATTTGTGGGGCTCGTCATTAAGCAACCTAATTACAATTAATTTGCCTTAATATGTATATATATGTATATATATATATATATATATATACGTATATATGTATGTCGTCATTTATGAATATTTATTTGTATATAAGTAGTAAGAGTAATGATGTATTTAGTGCATATATAGCCGGCGCCACCTAACGTAGCAATAATCCTAACACTTGCGACGCAACCTATTATAAAACACAACTGATTAAAATAACACCATATGGAGATTTAGATGGATTATTTAAGCGATTATCTTTTAGTACTATATGTATTGTATATTTGTATGTACTGTATATCACCATTAACGATAACTTTCAATACTGGACAATTCAAAACGGAACATACGAACGAAGCAAATGTTTAATGTTCGTGCAAAGGCTGTGATTTCTACACTCATGAGAAATATAACTATACATAAGAAAAGAAAAATCCCCACTTTATATATATAGTTTCATTATTTCAAGTATTACGAAAAAAATGAAGAAAAAAAAACCCCCCAGAAGATGTTTATCTTTAGTTTGTTGCATAACGAAGTGACTTTTCTACTTTTTTATAATTTAAACAAAATAACAACTGATTAAATTATTTAAATCACATAGTTGTTCTAAACTATTTACCTTACCTTATATGTAAATCGTTTCGAAACAGAACAATTATAAATGCAATAACATTGTGTACGTTAAAAAAAAAAATGTAGCTGAATATTTACATTGTTGAAAAGCTAAAAAATCATTGAATGAAATAAATGTATATTTACCAAAAAAAAAAATAAAAATTGTTTATTTCTTACAATAAATCCCTAACGCTCTTTAAACACTGGAACATCCTTTTAAAAATGCATCTCAATGAAAGTTGTTGATAAACAATTATATGAAATAATTGTTATTAACCATTTTTAACATAGTCACGAGATTTATCAAACATTCATGACCATTATAAAATGCATCTCAATGAAAGTTGATAAAAAATTATATGAAATAATTGTTATTAACCATTTTAAACATAGTCACGAGATTTATCAAACATTCATAACCATTATAAAATGCATCTCAATGAAATTTGTTGATAAACAATTATATGAAATAATTGTTAACCATTTTAAACATAGTCACGAGATTTATCAAATATTCATGACCATTTTAATATCAAAATGCAGCGCATGTAAAAAAGTTAAAATGTATTTATTTAATACATAACATAAGTATGTCTAGTTTAAACCTAACTATGGCTAATATCCCAGAGGATTTTGAACTAGGAAAATGGTAAAAAGTTGTAAATTCAATACACTGCGACTAGGACTGCGCATCCGCATCCGTCTCCTCTACGCCCAGATTATGATTGCAAAGGAAATCCAGTTCTGCACACTTGGCGATCACACGTCCGATATCCTGAGGTAGCAAGTTAACTTCCACATTGGCTGCCGCTGGTGGCAGCGTGTCCAAGGCATGCTGCGGCTGTTGCTGTTGCTGCTCCAGTTTGGCAGCGACTGCACGTCGCAACAGCTTCTCGATAAATATGCGCAGCACGTGCGCAAGTACGGTTAAGGCCAACGACTGCGATACGCCTGGTACGCTGGGTTCGGCATTGAGTACTATGCCCACATCTTTGCACATGTCATTGACCAGCTGCGTGGCGGCATCTAGTTCCGCAGGTGGTGGTAAGTAAAGCAACTGACGATTTAGTGGATTCTCGACTATGTGGGGCGGTCGTCTTCTGCGTGTTGTAGATGGATTCAAGCCAACAACATCGATCAGCTGCTGATTGTCTACTTGCAGCTCACATCCTTGCAAGCGCTTTGTCTGCTCCAGCAGCCAGCTGTCTAGACGAGCTCTCGAGGTGAGTGTGGAAAACGCCAAGAGTTGCGGCTGCGGCTCCTCCTTCAGTTGCTGCTGGACACGCTCCGCCAAGGGTAAGGCCCCCGAGTCAGTGTTCTGCCGGCTCACCGATAGCATCTTTAAGGCTGGCGTATATCCGTGCAGACGTGCAAAGGCCACAATCTCACGCACACTCCAGTAGCTGTCCTTGCCGCTGGCATGCAAGTGCTGCAGGCGCAGATGCTGCCGCATGCAGCGCAACAAGGCGCGTCCGCGCATAATCTCAAAGAAGCGCTGTCGCAGAGCGGGCTGTGCCTTGAATGCGGTCAGCGAATGCCGGCCGAAGGCAAATTCACTGCCCATGGTGGTGTTGGTCAGTGGCAGTCGACGTAGGAGAAACTCCACAGCACTACGCATGCTCTGGAACTGTGTGCCGCAGAAGCGTTTCTCGAGCTGTTGGCGTTGACTTAGTGGCGGCGCTAGCTGCACTTCCGGACAGCTCATGTTCGCATAGCCATGATCGTTTTGGATGCACTGGAGCAGGTGCCAGCGTCTGGACAGCAGCTGTGTTGGCTGCTTCAGCAAACTTCGCTGCGGCTTGAGCAGCGATTGCTGCTTGGCGGCCTGCTTCAGTTTCGTTTGCTGCGGATCAATGATGTAGAGCTTGCCCGCCTTCTGGAAGACTACGTTCTTCACTTGTGATTTGGTGTGTCCATTGTGGAGCTGGCCAGTGCCTACTCCATTGATGGCCAGTGTGGGTTTTAGAACAGGTACAGTTTCAAGTGGAGCTTGCTTTTTGGGACTGCTTAGTTTGAGTTGCTCGGAAACCAGGACAGTGGGTTCAATTTGCTCAATGTCATCGCTGAGCTCAATTTTGTTGATGCCCGCAAAGAGATTGTCATCCAGATCCTCTTTGTTTTGAGTTATGGAAATGGTGCGTGGCTTGGAACTATCCAGCGGAGGTGATGACTTTGTAGCAGGTGTTGCCGGCAGCGGCTCTTTCTTGATTTCCATTGGAAGCGTCGTTGGCGTCGTCGTCACAGGCACATCGGCACGTAGCCACACCTCCACAGTAGTTTCACCGCCCATGGTGTGCAGACCACACATGGTTTTGTCCAGCACAATGTTGTGCATGAGCTGGACTGGCTTTTGCTGCAGATGCTCTTGGAAGTAGAGCTGTATGCGCATGGGAAACTCACCCCAGCCACGACGTGTCAGCTGAAACGGAGGCGAGTGGACGTCCACAATATCATTGGGTCGATACGAATGATGCAGTTGAAAGCGCACCTAAAACAGATGGGTTATTAACATTATTCCTAGCTGAATCTATATGAAGTAGCTTACCTTTTTCAAGTACGTTTCCGGTGGCTGTGGCAGATTTTTGCCCTGCACGTAGACCAGCCATTTATAGGTTAGTGCTTGACCATTTCGTGCGTCTGCATCCATGCCACCCAGGTACTTGGAGGTATTGCCTACCACGAAGTAAAACTTGTTTTTGTTGTTCAAGCGGGAGGTATTGAGCGCTGGCACAGACGCCTCTAGCTCCTTTTGTTGCTTAATTGCCGCTTGCCTGCTGGTGCAAGGCAGTTCGTCGCCACTGGCCACATGCGAATCTTGTGTGTGATCGGTGACGATGCCCTGCTGGCGTATTTTCTGCTGGCGTCGACGCTCGGCTCGACGATGTGCTGGATTACGCAGCTTGATCGTTTGTTTGGCCAGCGTTGCAGCTGTTCGCTCGGGCAGATGAAGCTGTATTGGAGCTGGCCGTTTGCCCACAATCTTCTTGATGGCCGGATGCAGGGGCAGCTGTGCCCCAGCACTTTCGATCGCATCCCCAAACAATGAGTCGCTTGAACGCACCCGGGCCACATCGGGCGCTGTAAGCGGAACCTGTTGCTTTTTGTAGTACTCGCTGACTATGTGATATCGCAGTTTGTCTAGGAGATGACGTGCTTGGGAGAGTCGCGAATCGATTTCGTTCAACTGTTGTTCCTTTAGGGTCAACTCTTTTTGAAATTCGTTGCGAATAATTTGCTCAATACGCATCAGTTTCGCCACGCTGTCAAGAGTGGGAACAATGGTTTTCTTCTTATCCGCTTTCTCGGTTTCCTCTTGGTGTTCTGGCTCCCGCTTGGCACGCTTCTCCACATTGGAGGCCCTGTCGTTGTTAAATCCATAATCGGGATCATGGTATTCACTGTGCCTGCGTTTCTTTGGCGTTGTTGTGCTTGTTGTTGTCGTGGGCGGCGTCGCCGCCGAATTCTCCATGTGCGTATATACGTTGTTGTTGTTGTGGTGGGTGGCACACCCACAGGTATTTAGTTTACCTGGGCTCAAAATAAAACAGCTGACATATACATGTAGACTGTCTTTTGCACATTTATGCAGCTTTTGGTTTTATATTACCAATGTTAATAAATAAACGCGCAAAATGTTTGTGTGTTGTGGCTAGATTTGTTGATACTAAGCCGATATATCGATAAACTTTATTGTTTTCATGCGCTGTTGTTACCCAACACTGTCTCTAACATCTGTTCTTAAAGCGGGAAATCATAGCAAAACACTTATTACCGCTGGAATCCAACTCGCTTGCAGCATCAAATTAAAACAAAGCCTATAATAATAATTGCATAATGGTCGAACGCATTGAGGACTTGAATTTACCCAACGCTGTGATTGCGCGGCTGATTAAGGATGCCTTGCCGGATGGCTCTAACGTCAGCAAGGAGGCGCGTACCGCAATCGCAAAAGCCGCTTCCGTATTTGCAATATTTATAACATCATCCTCAACGGCGTTAGCGCATAAGCAGAACCACAGGACAATTACGGCCAAGGATATTTTAACGACGCTTAACGAATTGGATTTTGAGAGCTTTGTACCAACGCTCACACGGGACTTGGAGGTGTATAGAAAGATGGTAAAAGACAAGAAGGAGAGTAAAGCGAACAGCAAAAAAGATGCTACAGCAGCCACGATTAACGATGAGGCAAATGAATGAAATACAAACGATTCGCCTACTAGCTACAGTCTATAAAGTTTATAAAATTCTTCTTACTTGTAAGTTATCATAGTTTATGTATCAATAAATAATTTTTAAAAATAAAAAAAAGTTTTATTAAGTTTTGATACATAAAAACATCAACGCATTGTGTCTGTGTACATCGCTTGCGTGCCTTTTCCGTGTGCATCGTGCTAACGAAAACTCACGCGCACATCTCTAGTTTCGAGCCAGACATTGTGCATGGGTTCAAATGAATGAAATAAAACCGATTCGCCTACTAGCTACAGTCTATAAAGTTTATTAAATTCTTCTTACTTGTAAGTTATCATAGTTTATGTATCAATAAATAATTTTTAAAAATAAAAAAAAGTTTTATTATGTTTTGCGTGCGTGTTTGCGCGCCTTTATCGTGTACATCGTGCTAACGAAAACTCACGCGCACATCTCTAGTTTCGAGCCATACATTCTGCATGGATTTCAAATGAAGAAATAAAACCGATTCGCCTACTAGCTACAGTCTATAAAGTTTATAAAATTCTTCTTACTTGTAAGTTATCATAGTTTATGTATCAATAAATAATTTTTAAAAATAAAAAAAAGTTTTATTAAGTTTTGCGTGCGTGTTTGCGCGCCTTTATCGTGTGCATCGTGCTAACGAAAACTCACGCGCACATCTCTAGTTTCAAGCCAGACATTCTGCATGTATTGTTTAAAAAGGAATTGTTTAATTGCATGAGTATTAAATATTTATGGACTAGATGGGTGTCACTGGTCTGTGGAAGCTTATAGAGCCTTGTGGCAAGCCAGTGCCTGTGGAAACATTGGAGGGAAAGGTGCTGGCAGTAGGTAAGAACTTAAGTCAAATTGTGAAATTAATTGCTAAACAATTCTTGTACCGTTTGTGCGCAGATATATCGATATGGCTGCATCAGGTTGTGAAAGGCTTTCAGGACAGCAAAGGATCCGCACTGAGCAATGCGCATTTGTTGGGCCTATTCCATCGTCTGTGCAAATTGCTTTACTACCGTGTGCGGCCGGTCTTTATATTCGATGGCAGCGTGCCGCAACTAAAGCGCGATACGATTGTCAGTTCCGACTGCTGCTTAACTGGTTTCCGTGTGCTTAACAAAACTGTACATATTTCAGGCTCGTCGGCAGCAACAGCGCAGCAAGCTAAGCAATGAGGCTGATCGCATTCAGGCACTTCTGCTCCAGTCGCTGGCCAAGGAGAAGGTGGTGCAACAGGCGCTTGGCACGAATGCCGAACAGCTGCTCAAGTCACCCGCGAAGCGTGGAGCTGCGGCCAAGTCGAACAAAACCGATGAGGACGATCTGTTTAAGTTGCCAGAACTGCCGGCAGCTGCCTCCGCTGGCCAAATCGATGCAGCAGACTACGAAGATGAGGATCAGGACTATACAAGTGCCAGTGCCACATCGGACAGCTCGTTTGATGAGTCCACTGCCAGGCATTCTTACAATGCCAGCTTGCAGGCCATCGATGTGCGAAGTCAGCATTTTAAAAACCTGCCCGCTGATATGCGACACGAAATACTTACGGACATTAAGGAGACGCGTAAGCAGTCTTCCTGGGGTCGACTGCATGAGCTGCCAGCACGCAGCGATGACTTCTGTTCGTTTCAAATGAAGCGTCTGCTAAAGCGCCGCGCCGTTCAGGAGAGTCTCGAGGAAGCCGTGGAGGAAATGGGTGGCCGTACACTAACCTATGCCGAGCTCTCCGAGTTCTTCAGCGAGGAGGGCATCGTCACGCCCACAGCCATTGAGCAGAGTACGCGACAAATCAGCTCTGACGAGCACACGCGATTCTTGTTAGTGCGTGATCTCAAAAAGAAAGCTATGATTGAGAATAGCCAAAGCCGTGTGAAATGTGAAACCATTAAGGAGGAGGAAAGCACAGAAAATGAAGAAGATGGTAAACCATCTACATCTGCGAAAGCTGAGACGTTAACAAAGCTACCAGCATTTAACGATAAAAGTAAGAAGGAACTGGGCACCGAATATGATGCTGATTTGCAAATGGCTTTGGCCCTATCGCTGGAGGAGTCAAAGGTCTATGACGAAAAGGACTACGATTACGATTCTGATCAAGACTTGCGACTGAATCGTGAACAAAGCAAGAACTTGCGTCATGCAGCCAAGGGACCAGCACGCACCTACATGATTGAGTATGGCGGCATGAACGATGATGAGGTGGAAAATATTATGGAGACAACTCAACTGAACGATACGCAATCCTTGGAGCGTTTGTTGCATGCTACACCGACCAAAGTGGACATAGCCAACAATGACATTGAAGAGGCCAAACTAATCTCCTTGGCAATTGCAGAGAGTGAGAAAGCACTTGTTAAAGAGGAAGATAAATTGGAGCCAGTTCAAGTCATAGATAGCGATACTGACTCGGACTTGGAGGAAGTTGTTGAGCTGAAAGAAATGCCAGCTAAAAAGAGCCTTGAAATATGTTTGGATATTAAGGAGCAATTAAACGAAGGAGACGATCTCTTTGCGGACATTTTTGATGTGAATGAAACTGAGGCAGCTAATATTGATAAAGTTATTGAAACAAAGAAACTAGAAGACAGTAACAACAGCAAATCTTTAGATAAGGAGGTTGAATCAATCCAAATTGCATGTGGGGAAAAGAAAAGCGAAGTTCAACCTGCTGATCAAGTTGTTCTGATAACCGACAACGAAAATCACAACTCGGATTCTGAGGACAATTTGCCAGAATCAGAAGATTCCAAGGAAACAAATAATAGTAAAGGAATACCTTCAAAGGAAGTTGATAAACCGCCTCTAAACTCCATACTCGATGAGCTCCAGCGACAAACAGAAGTTCAAAACCTCAAATTGATTGAAATTGAGAAACCAGCCCCAGCTCTAAACTCCATACTCGATGAGCTCAAGCGACAAACAGAAGAAGTTAAAAACATTAAATTGGAATCAGTTAAACTGAACAATAGTACGGTCATAGAACTCTCCTCCGACGATGAAGTAAAACATCCTGCAGAGTGCAAGGAAGTTATTGACTTATGTGTCACTGAACCGAATACGATGAAAACATCACCAAATAAAACTCCAAGCAAAACCAAAGCAATAACCGAATACTTTGAAACAACATATAAAATTAAACGCACGCCCGATAAGCCAGCAGATGCACTGACAACTCCTCCCACAACTCCGAAGGTGACCAAACCTTACTTTGTTAAGCGTACTCCGAAATCGGGACGCAAACGTCCTGGCGAGGAGCTAAGTGCCGATGAACTGTCACCCAATAAAAAGCCTAGCAAAGCAGCAAAGTCGCTTTTCGAAAGCGACGAAAAGCAAGATGAGGTTCCAGTTAATACTGAGGTATGTTATGCATTTAAAGAGCGTATCAGGAATTCACATATTTTGTTTTGCAGGATCTTATTAAGGATGCAGCGGTTGCCCTAAAGTCACAAAATACAGCCGAGGAGCTGGAGAAAATGGCAACTGATTTGGCCAAGGAGCGCCGTGAATTGGAAGCTGAACGCAATCGACAGGATCGCATGGGCATGTCGATTAGTCAGCGCATGAGCAACGATTGCCAGGAGCTGTTGCGTCTATTTGGCATACCCTACATTGTCGCACCAATGGAAGCGGAGGCACAGTGTGCCTTCCTCAATGCCGTAGAGATAACCCATGGCACCATTACGGATGACAGTGATATCTGGCTCTTTGGTGGTCGGACTGTCTACAAGAATTTCTTTGCACAAAATAAGCATGTGCTAGAGTTTCGAGCCGACCAGATTGAGCAGACCTTTAACTGCAATCGCAGCAAACTTATTCAGCTCGCTTGCCTCGTTGGCAGTGATTACACTACAGGTGAGTCCTTTTAACTTGTAACTAAGAAACATAACTTATTCTATCTCATTTTGTGCCCAGGCATTCATGGCATTGGCGCTGTAACTGCTCTTGAGATACTCGCCTCCTTTACGACCTCAACGCTGGATAAGCCAGCCTCGTCGAGCGCCCTTTCCAATCAATCTGTGCTCTCTACTTTAATCAAGTTCCGTGACTGGTGGCAGTCGCAAAAGAATGCTAATGTACCAATTGGCAGTACCGCACGACACTCTCTACGCAAGAAGCTCAAGAATATTAATCTGCACGAGGGCTTTCCCAGTTCGTCCGTAGTGGAGGCATATTTAACGCCCACAGTTGATGAGACCCGTGAGGCGTTCAGTTGGGGCTCACCCGATACAGAATCTATACGCGAATTCACACGTAAATCCTTTGGCTGGACCACGACCAAGACCGATGACATTCTCATGCCGGTCATGAAGAAAATCAATGATAAAAAGATTCAAGGCTCCATACGCAACTATTTTTCCGCCAAAAGCGCTCTCCGAGTGCAGCAGCCAATGGTTAGCAAGCGCGTTCAAACCGCTATTGATAAAATGTCTGGCAAAATTGATGCGGAAACGCCAGAGAAACCCAAACGGGCAACGCGTCGAGCACGCAACGCAACAGCATTAGCAGCGAAAGCCCAGGAAGCTTCCATGGATGATGAAGCAGTTGATGATACTGAACGTTCGGCACGTCCAAAGCGTGGCAAAAGGAAAGTCACAAAGCAAAATGATCCAACTTCAAGTGAAATGCCTTCCACTTCGGATGCTGCCTTGAAGCCAGCTAAATGTGCACGCATACCCAACACCAAGGAGATAATACCACAAAGGGAACGCGATCTGGAGCAAATGAGACAGAACAAAGCTAAGGCGGCAGCAGTTCTAAAAGCAAGCTCAAAAGCTGCAAAATAAACAATTGTTCATTGTTATTCGCATGCTCCAAAATAAATACTTCAAGCCAGAAATACATTTATAAGAATTTTTAAAGCAAATATTTCAATTATTCGAATTGCAACTCAAATGTTGAAACTCTTTATGACAGAAGGAAAACGTGTGGATTTCAAAAAGTGTTTCATATTGGAGTTTCTAATGATACTTTCGAACAACTGAACTGGAATGACAAACGTAAGTATATAAATAAAAAAGATCCTATTATATTTTGGTATAAAAATTATTTTTGTTTTGTAATTTATGTTATCGAACTTTCCGTAGTTACTATTATTTATAAATTCGCCACCATCTTAACTAAAAAGAAAGCATCTCCGAGGCTTTCATTTAAAATACAATTTTCCTTTGATTCGAGATTTGAATCAACTGATCGATCGATACTCAAGTTCTTTAAGTCGAGTTTAGTTTAATCGAATGTAGTCTGTATGATTTTGTAAGCCCAGGCAGTACAAATAGTTATTTCGACAGCCAAAATAAATCCGTCTAAGGCTCTCAATGTAGCATGGTGTGGAAAACAATTCGCCCGGGATTTGATCGGAATATTGAAGCTGTCCGTCGCTTAGATTTACGAGTACGATTTGACCATTGGTAGCGCAACAAAATACCAAATTAACAAGTGGATCGATGGATATTATTGACGGTGTGGCATAGATGGAGCCGCCCACTTTTAACTTCCAGTAGGGCTCAAGGGATGCCTTTGTCTCGGCACTTGTTTTGCATCGCAGACAGTACAGATGCTGATCAATGCAGCCAAATAACAACAAACTGTGCCCCATGTATGTGGGCGTGGCCTTCGTCACCAACGAAGAGAAAATATCACCTTCCACCGCATACGTGTCCAGCTAAAAACAAAGGAGAACACATTTATAGTTATATGCCAATATCGTAAATTAAGCTCAATGATATTACGATCTTTCCGCTATCGATATCGCAGGCATGAACGCTGCCGGCCACTTCAGCGCAGGCAAATATGCCGGCACTGGAATCCAGCAGAACGGGTGATGAAAAAATGGGTTTCTTACAGCGCTGGAGCCACTGCATCAAGCCATCCAGAAGCGAGATGCGTGCATAGTGACCATCGAGTGTGCAGATAACTATCGCCTGTTGTCTGGGTATCTCTAGGGGGCTGGAAAAGATACCCTTTTTGCCAATGCGTATGGACCAGAGCAACTGCTGCCGTTCCATGGACAGGCAGATGACATTATAGTCCTCGGCATAGCTGCAGACAACAACGCGGCTGCCATCCGACGCAAGAAAAGGCTGTGACTTGATCATGCCACCAATGTCAACATTCCACAATTTACTGCCCGTCAACGGATCAAAGCCATAGAGCAAGCCATCATAGCAGCCAACCATGGCCAGACTCCTATTAACAAAAGTGACCTTACACTCGATGCGATCACTCAGCTTGATCGTGCACTTCTCTTCGCCCGTCACGGCATCCAGGGTGCGCAATAGCTTGGAGTGAGCGCCAACGCACACATAACGATCGTCGATTTGTGCCACTGGCGAATCAATACATTTGGAAAAGTTGGACTTCCAATGAATCTGGCAACTGATTGCCAGCTTTTCAACGCGTTTGATGACTAGGCTGCTGTTGGCTGTTGGCGCGACGATCGTGGGGCAGTGGAGGCTGGGTTCAATGGGCTTTAGTTTGGTATTCTGTGCCACCAATTTAGCCCAATCGAGAAATCGAAATACTTCGTAGAGTGGCACATTCTCATCGAGCAGCAGTCCAAACAGATGTCGCTGCTCATCGTCGATGCACATCTGGAGTCCGATTTCGCGACATAGCGTTATCGCATGGAATGACGTGCCGCCCGCCTGCCTGAAGCTTAGACTGTAACCGCTGAGTAATGTAGAACGTGGCTTTTTATTGTTCGGCGACTCAGTTTGCTCCACATCGACGTGCTCCAACCTGTCGTGCAGGAAGTTTTTCAGTATATCGCGGGCGGAATGCGCCAACAGCGTTGACTCCTTAAGCAGCAAATCTTTGTCCAGCTTGCCATGTGCATTGCAGGGAAAATGTTGCACATAAACGAATCGATCGGGCTGCTCGGCCGCCATTAGCTTTGAGAGTATGGAATACGTCTGCGTCCGTTGTTGCACCTTTGTCTTTGGCTCCAAACTTCGTATGCAGCATATGAGTTTTTGCAACTCCTGCTGCCACAAACAAACAGCTAGATCACTGCTATGCAAGCAATGCTCTATCTTGCGCGTAATGTGGCCTACAAGAAGGAATTGTTTAATTCAGCTTATCTAATCTTCGTATAGTTGTGGTCATACCCAGGCTTATGCGATTACCAGCACGTTTAACGATATCATTGGCGCGTTCTTCATAGAAAATGGAGCCGTCCGCATGGCGTCGCACCAAGTCGCCTGTGGCACGATACAATATGCCAGAGTCATCGCCAACGACATCATCCACTTCGGGTATATAACAGCGACGCGTTTCACTGCCCAACCAAAGTTCACCCAGGTCATCGCTTAAGTTGGGCAGAAGTTGAATACGCAACACGGTCTGATCGTCAATTGGTGAGCCCAAGGGAACGCGCTCATGCATTGATTTCAAAACGTGCATCGTACTCCAGCAGGATAGCTCCGTAATGCCATAGATGTTGCAAATGAGCTTCTGGTGCAGCACTTCGGGCGCCATCCAGGTAGCTAGCTCTGCACTCGATGGAAACTGTTCGCCACCTAAGAGTAGCACTCTACAATGAGATACAAGTTCAATTGGGTATGACTTATTAGGAAACATTGGAGCCTACCTCAGTGCACTTGAACTATTTAAAATCTGTTCGCGTATGGCGTTCACGCCAAATTGCCGGAACACTGATGGCGTCATTTGCAGTATGGTGATGCCGGGCGTGGTAACGCAGCTGGGAAAGAGATCGCCCAAGACACGCTTGGGCGAATCACGCATCAAGTGATGGCTAACAAGCACTGCCGCACCATTGTGCATGGCCAGAAACAGTTCCACAACGGATGGATCAAAGGTGCAGGGTGTACCCAAATATATGATGTCGGCCATCGAAGTGTTTAGCTTGTCGCTGTTGACGAAAAAAACGATATAGGAAATCGTGTACGCTGTAAGGTCATTCGCTCACCTTAGTCCTTGTATATTGGGTTCAATGGATTCATAAGGTACATGTATGATCTTTGGTAATCCCGTCGTGCCTGTCGTCGTGATTGTGTAGCACATGTTCCTTGGCAATTGCAACACAGCGTGTGGGAATGGGTCGGTGGGAATGTGCTTCAACTTGGCCAGCTTGTACTCTTCATTATAGACAAGAAACGTGTCCAGAATTTCGAAGTAATCGCTACCCAACGGCATATGACTGTTCACAATCAGATACTCAATACCAGCGGAATGCATTTGTGAACGCAAAGCTAGCGACTGCACCACAATTCCAGTGCAATAGAAGTGGCACTTGTGATTCAATATGCTGAAAAATAAAACTCAATTAGTTTTGCATACTCGTTTGATTTGCAATTTTACTCACGCTAAAATTAATAAGCACGAAGAGGGTGTGTGATGTACAATGCGTACAGCAATGCCGGTATGCAGTGGCACCTGGTTTCGTCGGAGACGCTCCAGGATTCGCTCCACGCTGCTGACGGCATTGTGATAGCTAACCGAAAAGTCCGCTGGCTCCATTCGTTTAATGATAAAAGGCACATCGCCAAACACACGCAGCCTTTCTATATCATATAGTTTCGGCGTCTCTTCCACAATTGTTGGCTCAATATCAATTTCTGACTTGACCTCAGTCTGAGTGTCTTCCAGTTTAATACCCATCTCCGACGTCATTGCAATATCTACGGTGTCCTTTACATTGGAAGCAACTGTTGGTCCCTCTTCATCTTCCAGCTCTGTTTTGATTTGCACACTTGCTGCAGCTTCCATCTTGCAGCTAGACTTGCTTTAATATTCCTAACTATGCACTTATTGAATCTTGCTTATTAGTTCAATGTTTCCGATTGCAAGTATCATTTTTTGCTTAGTCCAAACATATTTAATTTATTCCAGTAAACAGTGCATCAAGTTAAACAATGTTTATTGACTCTTGCTGCTGCTGGTGTAGTTTATCTTATCAGCTGTTTGATTAAACTATCGTAACAATCGGTTTGCATTTATCGATTAAAAGTAGAACACGTTTTGAACTAGTTCAAGAACGAACGCAAAACAAATATTAACGGAAAATGAAACATGAAAAATGGATTAAGAAATAATAAACTCAATAACTTTTAAAATTATTGCCAACACTCAATTAAAACACGTTTTACGTTAATAATACATTTTCATAATTTTGAATCAAGCAAATACATTAAACGTAACCATAAACTTAAAAGAATACATGCACATATATATAACTAGGATGTAAGTACAAGCCTTTGACTGATTGTTTGGCTTTGGCATGTTTCAAATATATAGAGTCCTATATCTGTTGAGCAAAGAGCGTAAATGGTAATAACGGTTAAAATTAATCCAAAAGAAATTAACTCACATCTCCATTTAACTTAGCATTAATAAATTACTTCAAGTCCGGTTTATATATACATGTACATAAATATCTTCTTTCGATTTGGACAATATTTAGCATATTGATTGGGTTAGCTTAAAATACCGACAATTTTGCGTAACCTGAGTTGGATCTTATAAAATAACTAAATTTCTTTTACGACTGTTTTTTCGCAGCTGCAGCGCGTGTCTCCTTAGTCAGACTTGTTACTTTCTCCTGCATCGTTGAGCGACAATGCTCGATTAGCTTGTCTATATTATCCTTTTCGTAGCCTTCCGTTGATATTTCGGGCAGTATCTCTATGATAGCATGTCCTGGTTGGAAGGCATTCTTTGCTTTATCAAAGAACGGATATTTTGATATAACCACCGGCTGTATCGTACACTTGCTTTGGAGGGCAATGTGAAAGGAACCCTTCTTAAATGGCAGCAAGGAGTCCTGGGAGTTGCGAGTACCCTCGGGAAATACCAAAATCTTGCAGTTTTGCTCCTTAATGGCAATCGCCTCCTTTTGCAGCGAATTAATCGAGGCACTCTTTCGCGATCGATTAATGTACAGAGTGCCCCAAAGCCAGGCGCCAACGCCAAAGAAGGGCATGTAAAGGATCTCCTTTTTGGCCACCACGGTTGCCTTACCAATAACTGGCCACAGCTTGGCCAGCACGCACAAGTCCAAAGCGCTCTGATGATTCATCAGGACAACACTGCCATGTGTCTTCTTCACGTTCTCCACACCGCGCACCTCCATCGTAATGCCCACCATTTTGCACAGCTGAATGAAGAACCACGACGGGACACTGTCAAAGGAATAATTATTGTTTGACCTATTTCAAAAAGCATATTCACACTCACAGTCCGTTTCTGTAGTCGCGTGGACGCAGGATCATAAAGGGTATGCACAGCGTGACAATCGCACCCGCTCCAAAGTAAACAAACAGCATCCTCGCCTGATATGGCGCCTTAGCCACTATGATCATAATGAGCATTATAATCAAGGCGAGGCCTATTAGTTCACAGCAGCAGGCCATTATGTAAGCCTCAGGATCAGTCGATCAGCTGCAATATTAAAGGATATAAATATATTTGTGTTCAAGAAAAGTGTACTATGAGGAATTTATCATTTATTTTATTTTTATATTATTATATATTATTAAATTTAGGAGCTTTACTTCAAATATTACATATTTATTTTATTTTTACTATATTTCCAATCACACAAAAAAGTTTTAAATAACATATATTTTTATACCCTGAACCCATTGTAAATGGCTAAAAAGGGTATAATGGTTTTGTAACAGGCAGAAGGAAGCATCTCCGACCCCATAAAGCATATATATTCTTGATCAGCATCAATAGCCGACTCGATATAGCTGTCGATATGTCTGTCGGCATCGAACTCAGAGACTAGAGGAGCCTGAGACTACAGATTTGGAAGATAAGCTCGCCTAATCCCTAGGCAGTACAAGTTTGTTTCAAATGTTCGATAACTCTTTCCGTTTCCGATATACACATGTAATCGATAACAACAAAATCTTGAATTCATAAATCTTTATGATGCAGTTTGAAACATTTAACGAAATAATAATAATTTATGAAATCTTTATTGAAATCGGTTGAGAAACACCGGAGATATGGAGCATTGAAGTTAAGTCAGGTATGCACTATACACACACACTCACACATACTTGCAAGTATTGCGTTCAGGGTATCGTCTAGTCGGGATTTCTCGACTAGAGCCTTCTTACTTGTTTCTTACATAGATACATTTGAATATAACGAAACCATATCTCTGACAGCTAAATCGATTTTCAAACTAGATAAGAACACGCCCGGCAACACACACACACACACATAAACGTATGCATATGTTTTTGTTCTCTGTCGATTACTTAATATCTCCTTCTGTTCGAGTGCTCTCAGGCTTCTGCCTTATCACAATGTGCAAGAGTTCTCCTCTCGGCCAAAAGTAATTGCAATATGATTTAAGTAGTTGGTAGTTCACTCTCCTTAAAACTAAGTACGGCTAGACATATTGCGGGTGGATTGAATTTTATTAAAAGTTGACTCACATTTGTTATTGAACCAATTAAAGACACGTCAGAAACGCTTGAAAGCCGAAACAAGACTGAAAAAGTATTTAACAAAAGGTCGAAACATATCAATTATTATTGGCAGAGCGCTAATCAAAAGTTGACCATGTTTCTAATCGATAGCAATAATACTGTTTCTTTGTATTAAGGCATTGATCTTTGCTTTGACGCCCAGCAACAAATATATGACTATATAGTTAAGCCCCTTTAGATAATAGCGGTTACTTTGACGTCAAAGTGGAGTTTGACCGTAGTACACACTGAACCGATTACCGTTTCGGAGTGGTTTAATTACACACATGTGTGTAGCTGTTATCGGTACAAAAACTCATCTAATCCTAGCGTACAGAGGGTCTGATAACAAATTGTTTTTTATTTTAAACAACCTTAAATCGAGTGTGGGCTAATCATTTTATTTCTCGAAGTACATTGGAAAATATTGTTTAGAGAGATATCGTAAGAACACTTGGATAACTATGTTTAAAGTTTCATAAAATTAAGCCAGGTTTCTCAGGAATAAACTACTGAGACGATTATGAAATCAATCTATAAATCGCATTAAAAAATCTGTTTAAATATACAAATAATATCTGTAAACAATATACAAATATTATTATCAACAACAAGTCTCATATTCATTTACTATAAAAGTTCCTATAAAAAAATAAATTATTATATCAACAGGTGTCCGAAACAATATTATTATTAAACAGAAGTATTATAATAGCTGTTTTGGCTATGTAAACTAATAAGAAATATGAAAACTATTTAAGTACTGCTTAAATGGGTTTCGAGTAAACAAATTTCTGACTCACTTGTCATTTATAGCCCATTACTGCGATGATCGCGTTAAATTTCATTCTCGGATCATTTTCCCAACATATGTTGATAAGATTATGGCATGATTCCAGCAATTGTGCTGATTATATATACAAATTACTACATGATGTCGCCGCACACAATGCGTGACAGCCGCCAATCATCAATTTGCAATATATAATATTTACGAGCGATTGAAAGTTCAAAGTCAAGTGTAATTTTGCGAAATTAGATAAAATTTATAGGGGAGAGCATTGTTGGGAAAATCTGATAGCAAAGTCGGAACTAAATAGATTTGAACCACTCTAATTGGTTATCGCAAGTGTTGGGCAAAGGGGGAAGAAAATAAGCTTCTTCATATACACTTGTCCTTTTTTCTTTCTTACATACATGTCTTTGCATGTCTAAGTACTTGCATATTTGATGAACAATTACTAAGTTCTTATCACGCAATACGAATAGTTAAGTTCGACGAATTGGAACTCATAAGGCATGCAGGCATTTGAATACGTACAAGGTAATTGCGAGACAAAAACAAAAGAACTGTAAGAAGAAGAATGCTATAGGGTCAGCGGCACAAAGCACAAAGCAATGGTCGTTGTTGCGGGGGTCGTTCGAGGGGAAGTAAAAGACAATGAAAGGACACAGGGTGGTTCATGACGACATACATGTACATGCATGTGGCGAACATAAGGGAGACAAAATTTGTGCGCAATTTAACAAAACGGATAATTGAAACATTTGCATAAAAATATACAATGTGTATAAAAATTAACATAAATATATGCATGTACATAAACATGCAGCAACAGGCATGGATATAACTAAGGCAGAGCCAAAAGGTCACACCACAAACACACATCACCGTTACTTTCACTCACACTGTTGTTGAAGATTAATTTAGTTGTTTCTCTTTTACGTTCTGCCTGATGCTACTTCTGGGCGCAGTCAGGTGTCAGCATTTACCGGTGCGTTATAACAGTTTTGTCTCGATGCACAAAGGCTTAGAGCCGATTTTAATTTATTGCGTGAACTTGAGCAACAATATGTGATTTTGTATATTGGTTCGATTATTACATTTATTGCAAGATAATTAATTATACCGAACAATTATGATCGCACCGCCAAGCAGAACAACTTGCCGCTAGTACTCGTTTCATACAAATGCCAGCAAGCGAATCGTGAAATAATAGATGCTTTGGCGTGCTCTGCAAAGCATTGATATATGTATGTGCGCGCGCAATTATTTAGAGTAGAGGAGTGTGCGTGTGTGCGTGCGCAATTCGTGCTCGTGTTCAAATGAAAGACTCGTAGACTTCACAGAATTCCTGTTGATTGCTAGAGGAGCGCATGAAAAACTTTAGACTTTATTAAAACCAGCCATAGTCATTATAAAGACTTTCAATTTTTCAGTTTTAATTGTTTTGATTCAAAAATATGTGTTGGAAATAAAAAGGCATTCAACAAGTGCTATGTTTTCTTCACGCGCTCATCTCTAACCACATATTTCGCACACACACAAAGCTAAGTGAAGCCAGCTCTCGTCCTACAATTGAGAATGACAACCCCAAAAATATTGTGAGGGAGATAGAGCAACAGCTATTTAAAAGAAAATGCGTTCTTTTACATACATATAATTTTTTTTATAAAACTTGCAAACGAAACTTTTTTTCTTTATTATTAAACAACCGTTACAAGTTCACTAAAATAATAAAATGTAGGGCGCCAACCTCTAGTTATTTATTGTAAATTGTATTTTTTAATACACGAGTACAAATAAGGTGAAGCATATTATTGTTATATTTAAAATACAAACGGTAGTTAACAAAGATAGTTTGCAAACAGTTTAATTGAATTAATTTAAAAGTCTCCGATAACTAATACTATCGATTGCTTGTGCATCCCTCGTTTATCAAAATGCTGGAATTAATAATCGGCTAATAACAGTGCTGCAACTGTTAAAATCGTTGCTGTAATGTAATGAGTCGCGTTGCCGCCTCACATTGCTCTCGACAAATTGTGGTTATAAGATGATTGATTTAACAACACAAAGCACAGAAACTGTGCAAAAGGATCAACATCCTGATCCAAAGCACCCACCAGAATCAACACAATGTCGCCTGTGCCATTCGCGCATCAAATCAGCTATAGAATCGCCCAATATGTTTACGGCGTTTGTTGACTTTGACAATGAAGAAGAAGAAGAAGAAGCACAAGACAATGCAGAAGAAGAAGAGCTACCCATAAATACAAACACTGAAGACGAGAAAATCTTAATTGCCGATGCGTGCCACAATGTCTATGGTGTCAAGTATGAACGCCACGAGTTTCTGCCCGAGCACATCTGTATGCGCTGCCTATATACAGTCAGGGATTTAAACCACCGACGAACGTTCATGCAGCAGCGTGAGTTGCAGTTGCAGAAGGAACTGAAAAAGATCATTGCCGTAGATGCCAAGTATCGACCTGGCCTAAACGGCAATCCCGGCGAATTTCTCATCGTCGAAGGCGAGGAAGATTGCGAAATTGTTGATGTCGATCCCGATCAGCTGTGCGAGACCAGCGATGACGAGTTTCTGGGCTCCGATGGCGATGACGAGGAGTGGGACGATGAGGACGAAGAAGAAGCTGCACAAAATGAAGAAGAAGTTGATCAAACGCCCGAGCTGAATGCCAACCAAATGGCCATGATGCGTGTGCATCAAACAGTCGACGCCAGCACCATTAATCTCAATGCCCATCCAAAGAGCGCCTTCCTCTGTCAGTACTGCGACTTGGCATTCACCCTGCAGCCGGACTGTCAGCAGCATGAGCTAACCTCCCACGACATCACGGCGCCCTACATCTGCAACTATTGTCAACTTCGCTTGACCACACGTCCAGCCTTGATAGCGCACATCAAGGAGCTGCACGATGCGGATCGTCCCTATGTGTGTGCACTGTGCAGCAAGGGTTTCGTTCGACGCTCGGACCTGAAGAAGCACACCATTGTGCATACGGGCGTGCGTCCGTTCTCGTGCCACGTCTGCTCCAAGAGCTTCTCACGCAACACGAATCTAACAAAGCATTTGCGCATTCATAGCAGTGTGAAGCCCTTCGTTTGCCAGCAGTGTCCACGCTCCTTTCAGACGCCCGTGGAGCTGCTCAAGCACACACGCTCTCACTCTGAGGTCAAGCCGTTCCAGTGCGGCCGCTGCCCGGCTTCGTTTGCCCGCAAGGATAAGCTATTGATGCACCAGCAGGTGCACATTAAACGTGATATCGAGCAGAAGCAAAGTCAAAATCTACGCATCAATATGATGGTGCCGCCGGAGCAGTTGCAAGTCCAAATGCAGCTGCCATTGCATCCGTATCTAGATGCCGATCAGCAGCAGCAACTGAACGCTCAGTTCCCTTATCAGCAGCTAACCGCGTCGCAGCCCAAGCTTAAGCCAACGCCAAAGCCTACGCGCAGTTTCCGTTGCGATGTCTGCGATCGGAGTTTCCAGCGGGAAAGAGATTTGCAACGCCATCGTGCCCTGCACATGGACACACTATTCGCCTGCAAGCTGTGCGGTCAGGGCTTCAATCGTCGTGAGCAACTGCAGCGACACGAGCTGGAGGCACATGGTCCCAGCTTTACGTGTGCGATCTGCTGCATTACGTTCCTGCACCAGGCGGAGCTGGAGACACATCTCAAAGTGCACGAGCTGCAGCATAGTGTGGCGAAAAGTACGCAGGAAGCTTTAATAGCTGCCGCCGCCGTTGTGCCGCCGATTCATCATCCCATGGGCGAACAGGCAGGTGTTGCCATGCCATCCAACGTTCCGGAACCCGTTCCGCTTGCCAACATAAGGCCATCCGCTGCCGAAATGTCATTCTATAGCAACATGATACCCACCATGAATTTGGGTTTCTACAGCGAAACCCGTCCCGAGGAGGGTAATGGCGCTTAAATTTAACTTTTTATCAATGAGAATGTAATAGAGTGGAAAATAGAGTACCTCTCCACTGTTAAAAAAAAAGTCCCAGACGTACGGTTAAGCTCGTCTCGCCTGTATTACATTCTCATTGGCTTTTTACAATGAGAATGTAAAACAGATAGAGTGGAAAATAGAGTACCTCTCCACTGTTTAAAGAAAAGTCCCAGACGTACGGTTAAGCTCGTCTCGCCTGTATTACATTGTAAAAAGCCAATGAGAATGTAATAGAGTGGAAAATAGAGTACCTCTCCACTGTTAAAAAAAAAGTCCCAGACGTACGGTTAAGCTCGTCTCGCCTGTATTACATTCTCATTGGCTTTTTACAACAATGAGAATGTAATACAGATAGAGTGGAAAATAGAGTACCTCTCCACTGTTAAAAAAAAAGTTCCAGATGTACGGTTAAGCTCGTCTCGCCTGTATTACATTCTCATGGACTTTTTACAATGAGAATGTAATACAGATAGAGTGGAAAATAGAGTACCTCTCCACTGTTAAAAAAATAGTCCCAGACGTACGGTTAAGCTCGTCTCGCCTGTATTACATTCTCATTGGCTTTTTACAATGAGAATGTAAGAGATAGAGTGGAAAGTAGAGTACCTCTCCACTGTTAAAAAAAAAGTCCCAGACGTACGGTTAAGCTCGTCTCGCCTGTATTACATTCTCATTGGCTTTTTATTATAAACATCGATATGTAATTGCTTCTAATAAGAATCATAATTCGATTGTAAATGTTTGAAACTATTAATATTTGCGAGTGGCAACAAAAATTGATTATAAGTACCGTTAACTTTTGTGCACATTTGTTTTCGACTGTAAATAATTTTAACTTTAAACGGTATTTTTATTATAAAACCTCATTTATTATCATGTATTTATAGCAGTAAAATTATTTAATTTTAACATTTAATTAGAATGGTAACCAGCATCCTGTTTTTTTGCGATTAAAACCAATATCTTTTATAAAGATATATTGCAAATATATTTGTGCAAGGTGATTTATGGCAAGGGAGTTTCACACACGCTGACCGCCACTGCGGTTTTCAATCGACGTCTCACCCCCAAAAGAACAACAACAGCAAGTTAATCGTTTTACCCCGTACGCTTGTGTGTGTGTGTGTCGCATTACTACTTCGGCTGCTCAGTTTGGCAGCGTGTGTGTAGTTTTTGTTGCCGCACCGGTTCCACGGTTTTGTTTGTTCATCCTCCCGATCAGTTCACAAGCACAGCGCGACGAGTGAAGACGTTCAAAACAGTAAAAGATTTGGTCGCGAAACACAGCAAAACACCGCAAGACGCGACTGAGAAAATACAATCTGCAAGCAGATCACAAACGTGCGTTTCAAGTTGTTTACTTTTGGCTACTTAGTTATGTGTGTATATTAAATAAGCTGAAAAGAGACAACTAATTAAATTACGGTTCTTTTAATATACATGTAAAAGCTTAATAATAAATGTATATACATTTATTATTGTGGACAATAATAAAAGTGAACTACTTTGTGAAACGTGCTGAAGAATAGCTAAAAGTGCAAATAAACAATAAATAATATGTCTAGCTGCCATAAATAAATAAACTGCAAGACGCCATCAACATGTTGGTTTTTGCAAATGAAAAAAAAACGGTGAACACGCAACATTGAAAGAAGACATTGACAGTTATTACTTTACGATCCGTTTGGCACAGATGTGCAATATAATGTGACTTTAGCCGAACGCGTTAAAATGTCTGCTTGCTTGGCGCTAAAATGTATTTATTGCGGCTGTTATGCTGCGGCCAGCATGCAATAAGTTTTGCATACCGCAATACTCCCACTAACCAGTACTGTGGTGTATTTAACGGCACATGCCAGGGGCGTAGTCACGGTCAGAGGATGAGCAATATGAACTGTTTACATGCAAAACTATTAAGGGAAAAGTTATGCTGGTCTTTCAAATTTTTATATATCGCTGACAGGGTTACTTGTGGAAATGTAAATGTCCAAAAGTTTGTTGTAATAAATGCTAGGATATATATCTCATGTTGTTTTGCGGAAATGCCTACAAAAATTATCAAAATCTTATGCTGATAAGTGTTTTGTTTTTGTCTTTACTTATTTAAATCATTATTATGCATGAGAACATTTTTTTTAAAGTTTAATTAAAAGAAAAAAACATTACCAATGAAATGAGGTCGAGGCAGTTGGTAGAGAGTTTAGGAAAAAGTACTCACACAATGACAATCTCTTAGTGGGGAAATCAGATTATGGTGAATAGGCTCTAGCTACCAGGGTTGCCAGCATTGTTTATTGTAATTGTACTTTGTCCGATCGGAATACATCAATGTCAGGCATTGACATTTGACGACACTTTACAGCTGTCAGTTGTGTCTTTTCATTGTTTTTGTTATTGTTGTTTGTTTGGTGTATTATTTTCCATATTTAATGCAGTTTGGCTAAAAAAGAAAATGTTGTATTAATAAATGCATTTGCATTTTTTGCATGGGAAGAGGTTTCACGTTTTCACATCCGTTTCGCTTGCATTTGATCAGCTGCTAAAAACAACAATTCACTTTCTTCTACGCCAAAGACAATGTCTGTTTAGTATATATGTTCATTTGCAACGTTCCACTTGGCTGACAGTTGGGTCCCCGTTGAGGGGTTTTTCATCATCATCGCAGTTAGTTGCCGTCTCGTTGTCGTCATCCGTTTACTGTATCATAAACATTTATGCCAATTTTTTTCTTCTTCTTGTTGTTGTTGTCGAGTGTGTGTTGTTGTTGTTTTTTTTGCCTCGTTTCGCTGCAAACCTGTTGGCTGTGATTTCTTTGTGGTATGCATTTGCCTGGCACGACATTTGTTCCTGCGCGCTTCGGCAACGTGCCCCAAAAAGAAGCTCTGAGCTGTGGTGTTGTCGTTCGATGTTTGGTGGCGATGACGTCGACTTCAACTTCATGTCGTCACGCGAACTTCGAATTCGTTCATTAATTCAGTTGGCAAACGGTTAGCTGACGATGCCGCTCCTCCTCGTCGCCGTGGTAGGCGTGCAAGTAGCTGGAAGTGTTAATTAGTTGTTAGTGTCTCCCTCTATGGCATGGCAGCGGCACTATCTCCGCAATGATTTATGTATGGGAACTAATGGCAGTTGTGGGTGGATGTCATGGATAACACTTCGAAAACGTATATAGTTACAACTTTATCTATGTAGTAAAGTGCAACGGTACTTCAATGTGTGTTATTAACAAGTGTTTGTAACCATCAGCTATATTTGGCACCCATCTTATATGCCTGATTTCCATAATTGCGCCGAGCAAAAAAAAAAATGTCGTGTGTCGAATCTCGATTTCGACATTGAAAAAATTCCTTCTTGCAGGTTGCTTGTTGCTGTTGCTGTTGCTGCTGCTGCCTGCCTGCTTGACAGTGAAGACAAGCAACAAATTAGTGGAAGGTGCATCCCAAGGCTTTGAAATAAATTCCTACATGCAATTTAGGCACAGGCCGAATGGGAATGGAAATGCGCAATACGAATGCGAATCAAGCACAACCAAAAGATGCGCAGGTGATGTGTTCTGCCTCAAGGTGCAACTCTTAACTCTCCACTGTTGTTGTGTCCATTGTTTGATGCCAACTGCAATTGCTTTGTTGTGGGTGTTGTGCAGTAAACAACCATACCTATAAATCTTTGAAGATGGATTACATGTGTGTGTGTGTGTGCAAGCGATTTGTAAGCGATTTGACTTGCCGTTATCGCATCTGCCACAAATTGCAGGCATATAACATGGCTTAAAGACCCAATAGGATGGGTCACGCGTCAGGAACAGAAATCAATGCGTAATGCATGAAATCATGCATGTAATTGCAATGACATATACATTAGTAATTACTTTAAGCAAACAACAAACTGGGGCATTAACTGTTTTGAGAAACCTGTATTTATATGATAGATGACACTTGTTTAGGTTTTTGTCATAAGCATCCCTCGCGATACCGTTGAATACCTTTGGCAACACCATCCATCAGCAGAAGAATTCTAGCTATGGCTAGCTAACTGGTTGTTGCTTCTCGCCAAGGTTAAGGTCAAATACTTATTGAAATATTGATGATTGATGCTGATTGCTGATTGCGTTCAAGTTGAATTCTGTAAATTTCAAAGTGATGCAGCAATCGTTTTGACAAGCATCTAATTGTTTGATGCCTTTTACTGCTGTGCACATAAATGGTGAGAACAACTTATTTTTTATCGATATTCGATACGATATTCGTGTTGGCATGCGGCGACTGCTCGAACCCATCGCGCGGGAATGGAAATGGAATCGTAGATGGATCGAAGAAGTGCAACATTCTCATCACAAATGCGTCTCAGCTGTCAGCCATGTTTGGGGCGCTAATGCAATTAAATTCCGATTAAAAGTTTTTCACACACCGCATTTAGAAAAAAGTGTTTTTTTCTTTTCTTGTCCGTCTCTCCCACATAAATCAGCACGCCATCTGGTGTTGAATAGCAGCAGCTATCCGCTTGCGTTTCCGTTTCCTGCATACAAAGAACACACACTACGTTTGCCTTTTCATTATTACTATTTGATGTAGTTGTTGTTGTTGTTTTCCTTACGGCATGGCATCAACATCATCATCATCATGATGATCATGCAACAGTCGTGACTGCTTCACAGCTGCACACTTCTTCAAATGGCTGTGAACAATTCGTAAATTCGTAAATTGAATTCCGTTTTCGGACCTTCAACTTGAAAACTCCAAACTGTGCTTCCCTTCATTGCCATCCCATCCATGCACACACGTAATTATCCTTAAAACCAGAAACGTGACGATATTTGCAATTTTCTGGCATTCACTGTTCCGTTCTTGCCCCACAAGAATGCGAATATAAATAATCCTGACAATGTTGCATTCCACAACGAAACTGAAATGCTCGCATCTTTTATTTCATAATCACGTGTTTTGACAATTTATTTTTGCGCATTTATTTAAACCAATTTGTACAGTTATAAACCAAATTTGAAACATTAATTATATTTAATTTTAATTTATATTTAAAATGATTTTTATACCCTGAACCCATTGAAAATGTGCAAAAAGGGTATAATGGTTTTGTGCAAAAGTATGTAACAGGCAGAAGCAAGCATCTCCGACCCCATAAAGTATATATATTCTTGATCAGCATCAACAGCCGAGTCGATATAGCTGTCGATATGTCTGTAGACGTCGAACTCAGAGACTATAAGAGCTAGAGACTGCAGATTTGGAACATAAGCTCGCCTAATCCCTAGGCAGTACAAGTTTGTTTCAAATTTTCGATAACTCTTTCCGTTTCCGATATACACATGTGATCGATAACAACAAAATCTTGAATTTGGAAAACTTTGTGATGCAGATTGAAACATTAGACGAAATAATGATAATCTGTGAAATCTTTATTGAAATCGGTTGAGAAACACCAGAGATATGGAGCATTGAAGTTAAGTCAAGTATGCAGTATGCACATACACACTCACACATACTTGCAAGCAGTGACTGTACGCGTATAGTATAGGGTTCGAGGTATCGTCTGGTGGGGATTTCTCGACTTGTTTTTACTTACTTGTTTTTAAAATGATTTTTTAAACTAAGTTCAGATTAAGATATTATTTCATTTATTTTTGTTCGATTATATTCAGATCAAATGTGTTTTATGCATGTTTTTGCGTTTTCTGATATAAATTGAATTGAAGTTACCTTCACAAAAGATTAGAATAAATAATGAGCTGTCTTTCACACATAGATAATCACTTCTTTGTGCGCTTCAAATAGTTCTTTATTAAATAATTCATCAGTCATTTGTTGTTGCGAAGATAAGCTTTAACTAATGCAGCCCAGATACACCAAAAAAGATACAAGATACAGATTAAGAACAACACCCAAGAGCAAAGAACAAGCCAAAAAACAATGCAATGCAACAAGCAACAACAACAACAACAACAACAAAAGGTTTAGGGCCACATTTCATTGAGTTTGACTGGCTTCGTCTGTCGACTCGATTCGCGAAAATATTTCTCAATGTCTATCTGGGCGCCTGGAGGCATGGACATGGTGGCATGGAGGCATGGTGGCATGGAGGCATGGGTTGGGAAAATAGCCCCTTGACTCCAACGCTCGCAACAACCAGCTATTAATCAAAATCTCTTGATCTGCACAAATGTTTTGTACACTGCAAGAAACTTGGGCACGCTTTAAGGTATTCTACTTGTACAACAGACACTAATTGAGGTCAGCTAGTATTTTGACAAGTGTGGCAAGTTGGCGGCGGCAGCACACAAACCCACCACGTTGATGGACGACGTCAGGCCTTGGCCAGTATCGATGGCACTACCCAGATGTTGTTGTTGTACTCCTTGTTGTTGTTGCTGTTCTATTAGGCATGTGTGTGTGCTTGGCCTGGGTTGCCCTCTGACGAGCAAGGAGCGAGACTGGAGGCTAACAAATCGCGGTAAATCACAACGAAAAGAACAACAACAACAAAAAGTAAAAATACCCACGACACGAACTAGTACATGCCACACGACTCCCGCCAAGACTCTTTGCTGCGCCCTTGGCTCTTTATTAAATTAAGTTAAATCATGTAATTTCCATGTAGCCGAGTCAAAAGTGCAAGACCCATAACCAAGGTCCGGCTGATAATAATAATATAGTCTCTCCTCTTCTTGTTGTTGGTGTACTTTACCCTATGATCAACTTGGATCAACTAATCACTGATTTTGTTTCTGGGAACAAAACGCAAGCAAATTGATTGCAAATGTTTGCCCAAATCGCCACTAAAGACTTAACTTGATCAACGTTTTCTTCCTTTTTCCAGGTTTCCCTACGCTTTGCTAATTAATTCATATGTATCTAAGACGTTGTTCCTCCAGCTACTGATTTGTTTGCCAACAAATGCAAATTAGCCAAAGGCCCCACATTGTCTGAGGTCTCGCTGTGGTTCAACTTTAGGCCAAACGACCCACAACAGCGTTTGCCTTTTAAAAATGTCTGAGTGGAAAGCTTGTATCTTTGCTTTCGTCTAGTTAGAATAAATAACTTCAGTTAAGTTGACTCCTGCTTCGCCCTGGTGCATGCCACGAGACTATCTGGCGGACATATTGAGATACATTTCCTCAGGTAGCTGACTCCAGCTGGGGCATGCCACAGAATGCCCAACTGCATATTTATGAGATTTATTTTAGTTTATGCGATTTCGCAGCTACCCGATTCCAATCCACAGTCTCTGTTTTCTTTTCTGGCGAAAGGTTTTGCAAACTGTCGCAAATTGTTGTACAATAAATAAATGGCTTGGCTCGCTTATTTGCTAAGTCCTCGTTACGGCATGACTAATCTCAAATACACAATCGTCGTCCAAACAGATTTATTCTTACTCTGAAATCGGATGATATCGCATTTGGTAATCGGTTGGGTTTTGAGAGAGTTATGACTTCGGAAAGTTCTGTTCAAGTTGGGTGGAGTTTTAGGAGTTACCTTCCAACTAAATTAAACTAATTATATTATTAACTGAAAATGCAGTATTAATCTAGATTCCAAGCATTGTCTAAGAAGGTATTGCATTTGGTAATCGGTTGGGTTTTGAGAGAGTTATGACTTCGGAAAGTTCTGTTCAAGTTGATGGTTTTGGGCGGAGTTTTAAGAGTTACCTTCCAACTAAAATAAACTAATTATATTATTAACTGGAAATGCAGTATTAATTAAGATGCCAAGCATTGACTAACAAGGTATTGCATTTGATAATCGGTTGGGTTTTGAGAGAGTTATGACTTCGGAAAGTTCTGACCTATCTGCAAGTGGATGGTTTTGGGCGGAGTTTTAGGAGTTACCTTCCAACTAAATTAAACTAATTATATTATTAACGGGAAATGCAGTATTAATCTAGATGTCAAGCAATGACTAATAAGGTATTGATAATCGGTTGGGTTTTGGGAGAGTTATGACTTCGGAAAGTTCTGACCTATCTGCAAGTGGATTGTTTTGGGCGGAGTTTTAGGAGTTACCTTCCAACTAAATTAAACTAATTATATTATTAACTGGAAATGCAGTATTAATCTAGATGCCAAGCATTGACTAACAAGGTATTGCATTTGATAATCGGTTGGGTTTTGGGAGAGTTATGACTTTGGAAAGTTCTGACCTATCTGCAAGTGGATTGTTTTGGGTGAAGTAAAGTAAAGTTCTGCGAGTAAAGAACACGCTTTTTCATAATCAATTGATGAGTTTCAGTAAGTTTAGGGATAAATAAAAGCATAGAAAAACATATAGTAAAATATTCTTTCTCACATTTCAGAATTGCAATTTTTACAAAGTTGGAAGGAAAATTTCATTCTTAATATAAATATAATATAAATATAATATAATATATATAATTATAATATAAATATTATAAGCCTTAAAAAAACAATTGAATTATGTTAGCGGTTGTCCAAATTGGAATTATTTTAACTATAAACCCTAACAATACCGTTTCCATGCTCTGAAGGATGGCATACTGCATCTTCTTATCCTTTGAAATAGTATTTTTATACCCTGAAAATTGAAAATTGAAAATGGCTAAAAAGGGTATAATGGTTTTGTGCAAAAGTATGTAACAGACAGAAGCAAGCATCTCCGATCCCATAAAGTATATATATTCTTGATCAGCATCAACAGCCGAGTCGATATAGCTGTCGATATGTCTGTCGACGTCGAACTCAGAGATTAGAGGAGCTAGAGATTCCAGATTTGGAACATAAGCTCGCCTAATCCCTAGGCAGTACAAGTTTGTTTCAAAATTTCGATAACTCTTCCCGTTTCCGATATACACATGTGATCGATAACAACAAAATCTTGAATTTGGAAAACTTTGTGATGCAGTTTGAAACATTAGACAAAATAATGATAATATGTGAAAATTTTATTGAAATCGGTTGAGAAACACTGGAGATATGGAACATTGAAGTAAAGTATGCACTATACACACATACACACACACACTCACACATACTTGCAAGCAGTGACTGTAAGCGTAAAGTATAGGGTTGAGGGTATAGTCTAGTCGGAACTGGAGCCTTCTTACTTGTTTCAAACTATGCGTTTCAAGATGCTGCAATATTAATTGACATTGATAACATATTCGACATGGCTGTATTGAGAATAGATCGAAGGCGTCACCTTCAAAAGGAACACCCATCTGCAGCCAGTGAAGTCGCGGCCATGTTGGGTAATCGCCACAATAAACCGCAAGCATGTGGAAGTGACTCAGATATCGTTGAGCCTCGGAGCATTCTATGACTAGTCAAACGGTGCCGCCCGCTGCGTTGCCACTGAAAAATGTCTATGCCGCAAACAGCAACAGTGGAAGTAACTAGAGTAGAGGCAGGGAGGCAGGGGCGACTCGTGGTGGCCACACTTGCAACATTTTATGACAATCATTTGAGTTAATTGCAGACAGTAAAAGTTCTCTCGTTGCATACAGAGAGACAGTGAAAAGGAGTAGGAGATGGGCGAGACCACACCACGTTGCACGTTGACAAAGTGTGGCATAAATATTGTGTCTTATTTCGATAGGCAACTCATCTATCTGCCACATGGCAGTGCCACTGCCGCATGCCGCTACTTAACCAGTGGCGCAGCTGGAAAGGGGTTCAAACACCAATTCATTATAATCGATAACCGATAGTCATTCAATATATGACTTTATCGTTTTGTTTTTGCTTAATTCATTTCCAATATCGTAACGTCTCCCGCAACAACAATGTTGGAACAGTTGGAACATCACTTGATTACAATCGATTACCGATAGCCATTCAATATTTGACTTTATCGTTTTGTTTTTGCCTAATAACTTTGCTTAAGTTAATTCATGTCCAATATCGTAACGTCTCCCGCTACAACAATGTTGGAACAGTTGGAACATCACTCGATTACAATCGATAACCGATAGTCAATCAATATTTGAGTTTATCATTTTGTTTTTGCCTAATAACTTTGCTTAAGTTAATTCATGTCCAATATCGTAACGTCGCCCGCAACAACAATGTTGGAACAGTTGGAACATCACTCGATTACAATCGATAACCCATAGTCATTCAATATTTGACTTTATCATTTTGTTTTTGCTTAAGTTAATTCATGTCCAATATCGTAACGTCTCCCGCAACAACAATGTTGGAACAGTTGGAACATCACTCGATTACAATCGATTACCGATAGCCATTCAATCGTTTTGTTTTTGCCTAATAACTTTTCTTAAGTTAATTCATGTCCAATATCGTAACGTCTCCCGGAACAACAATGTTGGAACAGCTGTGTGCTCCGCGTTCGGCTTCGCGTCTCGCACACGCAGTAAAAGGCATTAGCGTCTGTGTCTGTCACCTTCGTCATGGTCACGCTAATCGTGGTAATCGCTTGCGCCAATAAACTGACAGGTTTATGGGCGTGCAGACACTGACGCAGATGCAGACGCAGACGCAGACGCGGAAGCCACCAACAGAAAACTTGCAACTGGCAGCGCTTAAAGAGTGAGCCGATGCGAAGCGTGTGACGGCGAAGCAAACAGTTGGATGCTTGATTTAAAAGCAATTAAATTTCGTATTGATGTCGCGATTGAGTTTTGTTTTTCACTTCCAACTCATTTGTTGCAGATCTTCGCTTCGGTTAATGGGTCACGCAAGATGATGCTATGCTATGTTGCTGCCGGATCAGACGTACGCCGACTACGTGGGCCGACGACATCTGACCAAGACTACGCGCTCCGCGAAGAGCTCAAGCGCCAGCAGTAGCAGTTACGATCGCACCGCTGACTTCTTTGAGCATATACCCGATTTCGTTGGCGCTTCGCTGCCCACATTTCTGTACAGTCCACAGCCTGCCAATGAGGAGGAAGATACCCGAGCGTCCACGCACAGTGGTGCGCGAGAGGATAGCGCGCATGAGAGCGAGAATTGCGAGGATGTCCTCAAATTGTGCGAGGACTTTCTCTGTCGGCATCGCATGCGTCCCGATTTCTTTTGCCAGTACCACAAGGCAGTCAGGTAAGTAATGGAACGATAGTTTTCCAAAATCGACCAACCACCACACTTTCTGTTTTGCAACTCTAACATTCGTACCAACTATGGTACAACAATTTATTAGTTCACCACATCACTCTTTCTATCTCGTTTACTCCTTACACTTATATAGCTCAACCACACCCTCACCGAAGCAAAGCAAAGCTTCGCCAGTGGTGGACAGAGTGGATGGCGCTGAGTTAACGGGCGGTTCCAAGGAACTGGAATCTTCGGTGCTCTCTGCCCATAAAGAAGTCAGCGCTGTCGTTGAGCGGTTTACAAAATTCTCAGCTATTTATACGCTGCCGGTAGCGAAGCGAAAAAAAACATGCAATAAAACCACAGGAAATATAACTGGTAAGCTTTTTTGACACATTTTGTTTTTGTTTTATTATTCGCATGCAATAACCATATAAGTATTATACTGACAGACATTAATTATTGTCGACAACACGCTGCTTTACTATTTTCTATTGAAAGCTGATCCGTTCCCAGGCTAATTACTTGGTCTCGGGTTTAAATTGGACGAACAGTTTGCGTAGTTTTTATGTAAAACGAAATAAAAGCTATTTTTTTTGCTTGCTAGCACCACCCAGCCTCAAAACACCCGCTCTCTTTTTGTGAAATACTTTTCCACTTTGAACGAATTTTGTTGGCAGCGAAGTTTGGACTTTTGAGGTAGTGGTGCAGCGAAATCAGTAAGTAAGGCGAATTACATATTCTAAGACAAGCTTAAAACCATTATTGGTTGGTGTCTCTGATGCAGGGACAAGGTTTAAGTTCTGGATTAACGATCTTGCTAAGAACAAGTTAATTTAATTAATATGAATCGTGCACATTGGCTTAGTGCATGCATTTCTCTAGCATTAGTTGTATTACTGATTTGCATATGATTAATTTGTAATGGCAAGGTGGTTTGTAAGATTGTTGCATGTTTAAAGAATCGTGTTAAAAGCAAAAAGCATGCTAGATGCAATGAGTGGCAAACTGCAATGGAATTGATGTGGGAATTGTGAAATGTGCAACATCAAAAATACACAATAAGCAATCAACACTAATTAATACACGAGCAGTAAACGAGTAAACGAGACACAACAGCCTCTGAGAGCGAGAGCAGCAAAGAGGCGAATAGTTCAAACACTTGACCTCATATTTGAGCAACTGCACACACACACAGACACACGAGCTAAAGAAACTGACAAACACAAAGAAGAAGAAAAATAAAAATAAAAGCAATACCCCAGGCTTTTACCTGCTCAACACACAAATTTTACCTGCACGAACACGAGAGCGCCCGAGCAAAGAGAGAGAGCGAGAGAGCAGAAAAACGATCTTCGTTTTGGGAGCGCAAAGCGAAGTTTTAGCGCAGCAGCATTCAGTCTGCGGATTGGCCTGAGAGCGTGCAAGCGAACTTCGCGGCTGTTTAATATTCTACGAATTGGTGCATTAAAGTTTAAACAAACGTTAAACGAAGTAGAAAATATTACATGTTTAAAAAGTTAAACGCAAGTTGCGAATTATGAAAGCGTCTGCCTAACAAAAGTGTATTTGATTTAGCTAGCAAAGCCATTTGTACGTACGTACATGCATGAACGTGTTTCTGTGCGTGTGAGTGTTAGTGTGTGTGTGTACCTTGAAGGTATCTAAGCATCTACTTCGAGTACGGGCACATTTTCAACTTTGCGTGTCTGCCAGTTGAAGTTGCTAACTCGTTTTTCACAAAAAACAAAAAGTAAAAGAAGAAAAAGAAAAAATTCAAAAAAAGTCTGCAAAAAATAAACCAGCGCGAATGTCGTATATAAAATTATAAATATAATAATGCGCAGAGCATCGCCACGCACATAAAAAGGAATCTAAAGAATCGGACACGAGAAGAAGTGAAGAAGGCTTTCAGTGATTTGCCCTTTCTGCATTCTTTTTGCTTGTTTATTTATTTTGTTGTGTGCTTCACTTGCTGCTGCAACCAAAAAGTCGCCACTGCTGCATACTTGTTCAGGGCCCAGTTTGTATGCCATAGACACAGATACACACACACACATATATATAGAGACAGAAATCTATAAGCCTGGCCTGTTCAGTGTCTCCTTGCGGAAAACCTGTTCGCTTGCTCGGGCGTGTTTTATGCTCGTTGCATGTATATCTAAGTGTGTGTGTGTGTGTGTGTGTGTGCGCGTGTGTGTATACGAAATTATTCAAATAAGAAAATCGTTGTCGTCGTCGCCGCCGGTGCCAAGCTTAGCTCGCTTCTCGTCCTTTTAGTCGTATCCGTCGCCAAAAAAAATCAAGAAAAACTTGCATTTGAAATCGCAGCTCGCAGCTCGCAACTCGTTTTTGGGCAAGTTGAAATATTTTGTTGCAAGTAGCTGCAGCTGGTTTTGTTTCTTCTGATCGGCCACACAAATGTGCATCTACGATGGCCACATTGGGCCTGTCAAAAGTCTTCATACTGGATAAATATTTTACCGAATTGCAAAAATTTTGGGAGACCGAAAAGAAGCTGCAGGGTAAGTTAATCTTTTTCGATTCAAAGAGAAATCAAAACGTATTAATAAATACTCCCTTTTGAGTTTTTGGGCATAGGCATTTCAAGTTTGTTGCCTAAGTCTTTTGTTTGGAGTTCGAGTGTTACTAATTTATGCCTCTCTATTGTTTACTGAGCTTATTGTCTGATTGGCAACGCTTTTCTATATTGTTAATCAAGAGCTTTGAACTTTAACTGAATGATTTATGATTAATGTGGCATCAAAAGAAAGTCAATCAAAAAATAATTAACTTTGTTAACCTATAAAGTGCCCCAACATGTATTTGCTTATTGATCTATTGCTGTTTTCAGGGATATATATATATATTCTTGAAAGTGTTATACTGCTGAAAAGTAATATTATTATACCTATAATGAAATATTTTATATAAATGTTGTCTTTAGTTGTCTAAATAATCCCTAAAAGACTGTAGACTTTATTTTTAGAAGACTCCATGATTATTGCAACTTCTCATTACATTCAACAATAACTCAGTGAGGTACCTTCAAACACACACACACATACACACAAGCGCACACATACACATGTCTTGTACTTATATGGGTCCCTTGTTTTGTTGTATAGGTGTCTGCCCGTTTGGCTTGCAACATTTGCCCACCTTTTACCCCAGCTGCGTCGCCTCCCATCTCCGCGAGTCCATTGCTTACCAGTTTTGGTTCCAGGCAACAACAACAACAACAACAGCAACAACAACGACGCCAACACAACAACGAGCCGTTGAGATCTTTAAATGTGTTGCCATCGTCATTGTTGTTGTCGCTTTTGTTGTTTGTGTGTTGTTGTTGTTGTTGTCTGCTCTTTAGTGCCGAACTCTGTTAAGCTGCACGCTGATTTCAGCTTCCAAGAAATTTTCTTCGATTCGGACTTCAACATTTTTCTACATGCAAACAAAATATATATAAAAACGTAAAACAATCCAAGACATATTTTGAATGCTTAAAAAGGAAACTAATATATATAACTATATAATATAAAATATAATAATAATATAAAATATAACAATGAATTTAATTTTTGAGAATACTTATTTGAACAATTAAGTTAAGAAAATTAGTTTAAAAGTATCTAATATTATATTTAATTTAACTTGCCATAACAAAAAATTATTTATTTAAACATAATACAATAAATTGTTACAAGAAAAATAAAAAAACAAAAAATTAGATTAAAAGTATCTAATATTATAATTCATTTAACTTCCCATAACAAAAAATTATTTATTTGAACATAATACAATAAATTGTTACAAAAAATTGGATTAAAAGTATCTAATATTATAATTAATTTAACTTCACATAACAAAAAAAAATATCCAAAACTTTTCTTGTTATATTTCAAACCAAAAATTGTCTGTTTGATGTTTTTTTTTACGAACATTTCTTGTGTGCAGCTTAAAAAGATCTCAAACTGGTTTTCGCCATCAATGGTAAACGTTTATTGTTGTTGTTGTTGTGTTTGTTGTTGCTGCTGGCCTGTTGGCGTCGCTTGTCTCTATTACGATTCGGAATCACTTCTTGTGGCAACTTTTTAAACTGCCCAATTAGATTAGTAAGTTTTTTTTTACTATTTAGCTTTTCTCTTCAAGCTCTCATGTGGCTTGTTGCTGAACCTAGAATGTATCCGAAATGAACTCTTCTTAAAGTTTTTTTCTACTTTCGAAAGTTTACTCAATCAGTATTTAGCATCAGCAAAAGCAATTCATTGATATTCCCTTCCATTTAGTTTTGTTGCTGTTGTTATCTTCTGCTTCTGGCACCTGCCGCCACTTTATTTGTTTCATCTTGGCGCGTTCCTCTTTGGTTCATTAACATTTTATGTAGATTTTCAACTTCGTCTTGTTGTTTGTTTGTCGTTGTTTTGTTAATCAGTGAATTAAAGACTCTAACGAATCGAAACGTATCCAATCAGTTGCCAAAACTAAATTAATTGTTGTCCCTAACTCAGCTGTTGTATTTAGTTGTTAATTATGAATGTAACTAAACATTAGGCAACTAAACTGAGAACTAAGACAAACATTTGCACATCATTATTGTTTTCTTATCTTTTTTTTTATCGGTTTATATATATACATTTGAAACTATAATACGCATATGTTAAATCTAAAGCTTGAAACCAATTTGAAAATTGAAATCATTTCCATTTTAAAAAGCTTTCACTCATCTTCAGGAGAACAGGAATTTTGATTAGATTATAATAGATATCATTTTTATACCCTGAAGCCATTGAAAATGGTTAGGAAGGGTATAATGATTTTGTGCAAAAGTATGTAACAGGCAGAAGCAAGCATCTCCGACCCCATAAAGTATATATATTCTTGATCAGCATCAACAGCCGAGTCGATATGTCTGTCGACGTCGAACTCAGATACTATAAGAGCTAGAGACTCCTGATTTGGAAGATAAGCTCGCCTAATCCCTAGGCAGTACAAGTTTGTTTCAAATTTTCGATAACTCTTCCCGTTGCCGATATACACATGTGATCGATAAGAACAAAATTTCGAATTCAGAAATCTTTATGATGCACTTTGAAACATTAGACGAAATAATGATAATCTGTGAAAATTTTATTGAAATAGGTTGGGAAACATCGGAGATAGGGAATATTGAAGATAGGAAAGTATGCACTATACGTGTACTCACACATACTTGCAAGCACTGACTGTATGCGTAAAGTAGAGGGTTCAGTATATAGTCTAGTCGGGACTTCTCGACTAGAGCCTTCTTACTTCTTGGTTTTCTGAATGTGAAAGTATGTAGAAATAAAACTGGTTATATTGTTATGTATGAGGAACTATATAAGGAACTATAGAAGGAACTATAGAACGAACTATAGAAGGAACTATAGAAGGAACTATAGAAGGAACTAATATTATTTTGTCTTAAGTTCCTCAGTTTAAATGTTTTTTTTAGCTCAACCTTATCCACTTTTAGGAACTGCATGGCACATTCAAAACTTGGAAATTTTTCTGTTTTACTTGATAGTATTATGCTTTAGTTTATACTCGTATTCTATCTATATATATTATATGTGATCCTCATTATGTTTTTACCCTTTTATGTTTTTGAACCTCTTGCAGATGCATCATCGTCCAATGAGGCCGTGCATCTGCAGCAGCGGCTCAAGAGCTTAAGCACGGAGCTGCTGGTCATGCGCAATCGTCTCCATGTGGAGGGTCAAGTTCAAGGTCGTGCCGCCGATGCACAGCACCACAGCATTGGCAGCGTTGCAATGGGTGGTGCAGGTGGTGGCGCCAAAGCAACCAACTATGATCTGAATGCATCCAGTCCAAATCTAAATCTGGCTTCCAGTGGACTCTCCGCGAATGCGTTGCAGCAGCACACAAATGGAAGTGGACAGCATACATTGCCCAAGGTAAGTCTTCGTGATCCCAAAGCTGATCTTGATCCCAACTAATGCGATTACTTTGTCCAGCATTCGTACAACTTCAGCCAAACGCTGCCCAGCAATGCCGGCTCGGGCGCTGTCATCTCGGCGCGAAACACTTCGATACCACATCCCTTGCCACATCAGCTGAGTGGCGGCGAGAAGTCGGCGTTGGGCCATCACAAGAGCAACGGTGGCACTGGACTCTTGCCACCAGCGCCGATGCCACATAGCCTCAACTTTAGCACCAGTTCCTCAGCTGCCACAGCTCTGGCCGCATCGGTTGCCACACAGCATCAGCAACAGCATCATAGCCTACAGTTTCCCTCCACCAAGCATGCGAATCCTTGCCAGAGTGTGAAGACCTTGCCGTTTGGCTTTGGCTTTGCCGGTGCAGGCATCAAACTCCATGCGAATGGTCGTCCCGCGAAGGATATGCAGGATCTAATCCATTTGGCCGGGCCACTCAACGAACATGCCGTCATGCATACGCTCCAAGCCCGTTTCAGCGAGCAACGTTACTTTGTAAGTAACTGTTAAGTAACTGATTAATGGATCTGGAAGCTGAAGTTCAACTAAAGCAGATCGGAAAACTTGTTAGTGAATTAATCTTCGGAGTTTTCGGAGTACCTTAAAACGTCTCTATATCTTTGCTTCAACTGATTAATGGTTCTGGAAGCTGAAGTTCAACTAAAGCAGAACGCAAAAATGTTAATGAATTAATCTTCGGAGTTTTCGGAGTACCTATATCACTTTGCTTGACCTGCATAAATAATTCTTATTAAAGAATTAAAACTTTATGCATATCAAATGCAACTTTTCTATCGATTTTCCTGTCAATATAATCTGCCATAATGCTTCAGCTGATTAATGGATCTGGAAGCTGAAGTTTAACTAAAGCAGATCGAAAAACTTGTTAGTGAATTAATCTGCGAAATTTTCGGAGTACTTTAAAAAGTCTCTATAACACTTTGCTTGACCTACATAAATATTGAATTATTTAATTAAAACTTTATGCAAATCGAATGCAACTTTTCTATCGATTTTCCTGTCAATATAATCTGCCATAATGCCTCAACTGATTAATGGATCTGGAAGCTGAATTCAACTGAAGCAGAACGCAAAAATGTTAATGAATTAATCTTCGGAGTTTTCGGAGTACCTATAACACTTTGCTTGACCTGCATAAATAATTCGTATTAAAGTATTAGAACTTTATGCAAATCGAATGCAACTTTTCTATCGATTTTCCTGTCAATATAATCTGCCATAATGGCTCAATTTCCGCTTTAAGTAGTTAATATTTGCTGTTAGCTTTTAGTTTTAGCATTAATACCGACTGGCGAGATATTCACAACTGTGTGTCCAAATTAGCAGTTTATCTGCTAGCGGAAATTAAACTTAATGGCTAACTATTACAATAATTGGTCAGACAGTCGCGAACATTGTTTGCACTCGTTGCACTCACTGCTATCTCTCTGTCTCTGTCTCAGTCTGTGGCCTGGCGGCATCAAAGTGTGGCATTGAAGTGTGGCACTGGCAAGATAATCAAACAGTTAACGAGTTGGCTTTAAGCAAACAAAGACTGCAGTTTTACTGTGTGAAGCTACAAGATGTGATTTGATTATAAAAGAAGAGATTTTTTAATTTTTGTGTATTATTTTTTAATTAATTTCCGCTTTGTTCAAAACGACTAATAATATTATTTCTTGCAGACAAATGTTGGACCCATATTGCTGTCCATCAATCCCTATCTGGATGTGGGCAATCCACTAACGCTGACGTCGACACGCGACCTGCCGCTGGCCCCTCAACTCCAGAAGATTGTGCAGGAGGCAGTGCGTCAACAGAGCGAAACTGGCTATCCGCAGGCCATTATATTGTCGGGCACCAGTGGTGCTGGCAAGACGGCAAATGCAATGTTGATGCTACGTCAACTGTTCGCCATTGCCGGCGGTGGGCCGGAAACAGATGCCTTTAAGCATTTGGCGGCAGCATTTACGGTCTTGCGGTCATTGGGCTCAGCGAAGACAACAACCAACTCGGAGTCGAGTCGCATTGGGCAATTCATTGAGGTGCAGGTGACAGATGGAGCACTTTATCGCACGAAGATCCATTGCTACTTCCTCGACCAGACGCGCGTTATTCGACCGCTGCCCAAGGAGAAGAACTATCATATATTCTATCAGCTGCTGGCTGGTCTCAGTCGCGACGAGCGACAGAAACTGCATCTCGAGGGTTATTCGCCGGCTAATTTGCGGTATTTGCGTGGCGACATCTCCCAGAATGAGCAGGAGGACGCTGTGCGTTTTCAGGCTTGGAAGACCTGTTTGGGCATATTGGGAATACCGTTTCTCGATGTGGTTCGTGTCCTTGCTGCGGTGCTATTGCTTGGCAATGTTCAGTTTATTGATGGCGGGGTAAGTTTGCCTTTGTACAAATTGTTGTATCGTATTTTTGAATATCGTAACATGACCATATACGTTGACGGTGTAAGTTTGCCTTTGTAAAAGTTCTTTGTATCGTACGTACATCTACGATATAACAAGCGCCATCTATTGTTCAACTTGGCATATGTTTGCGCTTATAAACTAGTTATTTACTTATCGTATCGTACTTTTGAATATCGTAACACACGTACATCTACGATATGACAAGCGCCATCTATTGTTCAACTTGACATATGTTCGCGCTTATAAACTAGTTATTTGCTTATCGTATTGTACTTTTGAATATCGTAACACACGTACATCTACGATATGACAAGCGCCATCTATTGTTCAACTTGGCATATGTTCGCGCTTATAAACTAGTTATTTGCTTATTTGCCACAGTTTCGGCGATGTTGAGGTGGCGTTTCGGCTAGAACGTCGCCGTTTCGTTTTCTTCTGTGTGTGTAAAGCCGTCGCAGGTTCAATTCCCCGCGATGTGAAAGTTTTTATTTCTTGTGCTGATGTTTAATACGGGTAATTTACGTCTGAAGCAATTTAATGTACGAAAATTTCAATGTATTCTCTGAGCAAGAAAATATTATATATTTTTTTTTACTATTTTATACAGAAATGCTTTACCTAAAATAGTATTAAAGTAATCGTATATTGTTTGATCTGATTTTTATTATATATTCTTTGTGTTTCTTCTCACAGGGCCTCGAGGTAGATGTGAAAGGTGAAACGGAACTCAATTCTGTGGCCAGTCTGTTGGGAGTGCCGCCGGCGGCGCTCTTTCGCGGTCTCACCACACGCACCCACAATGTCCGCGGCCAGCTGGTGAAGTCCGTGTGCGGGGATGGGGATGCGAATATGACCCGGGACTGTTTGGCCAAGGCGCTCTACTGTCGCCTGGTGGCAACGATTGTGAGGCGAGCGAATAGCCTGAAGCGACTGGGCTCCACGCTGGGCACACTGAGCTCGGATTCGAATGAGTCGGTGCACAATCAGGCGGATGCAGCATCGCAGCATGCCTCGACGATTGGCGGTGGCAATGCTGGCTCCAAGTCGATGGCTGCGCTGAATAATGCTGTGAGGCATGCAACCGATGGCTTTATTGGCATATTGGATATGTTTGGGTTTGAGGAGCCGTCGCCGCACGCCCAGCTGGAGCACTTGTGCATCAATCTGTGTGCGGAGACGATGCAACATTTCTATAACACACACATCTTCAAGTCGTCCGTGGAGTCTTGCCGGGATGAGGGCATCGTGTGTGACACCGAGGTGGATTATGTGGATAATGTGCCCTGCATTGACTTGATATCCTCGTTGCGCACGGGTCTGTTGAGTCTGCTGGACATGGAGTGCTCGGTGCGGGGCACGGCGGAGAGTTATGTGACCAAGTTGAAGGTGCAGCATCGCTGTTCCACACGGCTGGAGTCAAGAACGGCCACCGAACCGGACGATCCACGTCTCTTTGCCATTCGCCACTTTGCGGGCCGGGTGGAGTATGATACCACAGACTTCCTGGACACCAATCGGGATGTGGTGCCCGATGATCTGGTTGCCGTCTTCTACAAGCATAGCTGCAACTTTGGCTTTGCCACGCATCTGTTTGGCTCGGAGTTGAAGGCACTGTATGCCCAGCAGCAGGTGCCAAGGGGTTTGAGTTTCCGCATCTCACCCACATCCCATTCGGATCTGCTCAATGGCGACGAGCCCGTCTCCACACTCACCCAGGACTTTCACACCCGGCTGGATAATCTGCTGCGGACTCTGGTCCATGCCCGGCCACACTTTGTGCGCTGCATCCGGAGCAATACGTCGGAGCAGGCAGCCAGATTTGAGCGGGCCACGGTGGTCAGGCAGATAAGATCCCTGCAAGTGCTTGAGACGGTGAATCTGATGGCTTCCGGTTTCCCACACCGCATGCGCTTCAAGCAATTCAATGCCCGTTATCGCATGCTGGCTCCATTCCGCCTGCTGCGACGCATCGAGGACAAAGCTCTGGAGGATTGCCAGCTGATACTGCAGTATGCCATGGGCATCGAACAGCCGCCGGTGCTGGATGGCTCTGTGACCTTGGCCTGGGCGCCGGGCAAGCGTCATGTCTTCATCAGCGAGGGCATCCGCCAGCACTTGGAGCACTTGCGCACAGAGATCAGGCACAGGAGTGCGACCAAGATGCAGGCCACCTGGCGTGGCTGGTGCTGGCGCAAGAAGATGGGCAACAGCTTGAAGCGTCCCAGTGCCATAGATGCGGGTCTGATCTCCGCCCTGCCCGCCATTGCCAGCTCCTGCGCCAAGCTGGCCAGTGCTCACAATAATCCCAATGGCAAGGCAACTTCAGCTGCAATGGCAGCACTGGCCGCAGTTGCTGCAGCTGCACCCAATACGGGTTAGTTACAATTCAAAATCGATTTTCTAATCCCTCTAACCCCCCTCTCTCTCTCTCACTCTCTCTTTCTCTTTAGTTCCTCGCTTGTCGGCTAAGTCCACAAATTTCAATTCGAACTCCGGCATTGTGGGCACTGTGACCCGGCCGCGACCTCAGCCCATTGCCGGCACCCCGCCGCCCGATCCGCACGAGAAATGCGACCAAAAGATTATACAGCAAACATGTACGCTCTTCGGATTAAATTTGGTAAGTGCCCATTGTGTGCATCTCATCCGCAAATCCCTCTGCCCCAAGGCGAAATTATTAAAGGCTTTTGTATTTGGTTTTTGTGGTTTAACTACAATGACGTCATATGCTGATTATTGTATAAGAAGCTTGTATTGCCAGACTAACAGATACCCTGTAGTCAGATCGGAACAGTCACAAAGGGAAAAGTTAATTTTGAACGAAAGAAAATACGTTCATTGCCAGATTTTTATTAAGCTTTAAGAGTTTAAGAATAATTACATTTATGTGATTTAACATTATTCCCTTTAAAAAATACATTTTCGAATTCGTTAAGGCTGTAAAAGGTTTCAAAAAATACTCATTTTCTAAAAAATATTAAAATTATTATAATAATATATAATTTTTAATATATAAAGAAATAGCCACTTGTGATTCCAATTGCAATAAAAATATTTTATTTTATTTTGAAACTTTGAAAACACATTAAAAAATATAATGAAAGTTTTAGGAAATTCATGTTATAATTTTTTGAATTTAATTTTGACTTTGTTATAATTTTTTGAACTTAATTTTGACTTTATTTTACGACTTGTGATTTTAATTGCGATAAAAACATTTTATTTTATTTTGAAATTTTAAAACACATTAAAAAATATAATGAAAGTTTTAGGAAAATCATGTTATAATTTTTTGACTTCAATTTTGACTTTGTTATAATTTTTTGAACTTTATTTTGACTTTATCTTACGAAACATATCTAGAATTATGAATTTCTAAGCATATTCCAACTTTTATAGAGTACAAAAATAATTTGTTTTCCATGGCTGAGCTCTTTTTTTTAAGTGTAAGCCGATTATCATATAGTTTTTTCTGTATTCCTACTTATTTAAGCTCCCTTTCGCTTTTTTACTTACAGGAACGCCCGCCACCCGTGCCCCCCTCGCGAGCCTACACAATCACAGCCAACTCGAAGAAGCTCGGCTATCCGCAAAGTCGGATCATGAAAATGAATTTTCCCGAGGATGCGCTAGCTAATCCAGCACCCCCCACAGCCGGCCAAACCAACGAGCTGCAGCAGCTGAAAAAAGGCGAAACTGTTACGGTTGTGGGCGCATCCAGTGGACGCGGCCATCTGATTGTGGAGCACAAGGGTCAGAGCTATCTGGTGCCGTTTCAGTATATGGAACTGTCGGGTCAAACAGTGGCCGGTGCCAGCAATGCCGCCAGCAATGGCAACTCCTTGACCATTCCAGCTTCCGTTGGACAGCCAAATGGAGTCAAGATTTGATCCATGTCAAACTGCATCGAAGACTGTAAATAGAAGTCGAATGGATTGAGTTTTTTTGTGTGTGCTTACCTTAGAGTATTTTTCAAGATAATGTTTATTTTGAGTTAAGTTAAAGTTTGGTAGTATTATTATATTTTGTGCGTATACATTTTGATGCATACTTAAGTAACGATAGGTTGTAGCTTCCAGTGCCAATCAAGTGAGTTCTTCCAATATTACTAATAATATATATATATGCTATAAGGTTTTGTTATCATAAAAATACAACTACGACAACTAAGAGGGCTATAAAAATCATTGAAGTTTGATTAATCATTGATGAGACTTGAACAAATCATATTGTTACTCATGCACAGCCCACAAAAGCAATCTATAAATACATAGTGTAGTAAAGTTTTAAGTACACATTTAGTTTGTAAGATTTCATGATTAATATATTTTGCATTTTTGCCATTTGTTGTGCTAAGAGAATATATATATTACCAACTTCATGCATTAAAGAAACAAAAGAACGAACAGTAAAATAAATTATGCATTTTATTATATAAAAAAAAAAAATATTTTAAAAAAGTATAAAAGATATTGTTGTTGGTACAGTGGTCTCACATATAAAGTTTGCCTTATTCGTTACACACTTCTGTTTAGCCAACACAAAATTTAGTGTTGCTTCATCATATTTCAAAAATCCACACATATCTGTATCATTACTTCCGACGATTTTCATTTCTGCCTTTTGACCCGTGGTCAAGGAGTAAAATGTCTCCATCTTGACAAGATTATTCATATCGGTCCAGTACTCAAGCGAAGGCTTCAACATCAAGCTCAGATCATACAATTCAGTTGCATTTTGAAGATTGATAAGATGACCATCGAGTTGACGACACTTTTGTGCAGCTCCAAACCAATTAACATTCCCAGTTTTACTTATGTGATAATATTTGGCACCAATTTTCTCAAAATGTTCGGGTACTTGGAAATTATCTATAGGACGATGATCAATCTGCACCTTTGTGTTGTTTCCTAAACATTAAACCATTTATTTTCAATTCTTATTTATTAATGTAAAAATTAATCACCTTCCATGACATTAACTGATTGGGTTTGACCCATGAGCACTAGAAGCAACGATACACAAATTAGTTTATACATTTTTAATATTCGACTGCCGTTCGCGATGCTAAGTAAAACAATGATGATGTATATTAATAAAAGTCTACTTTTATAGCAGCAAGTGAAACCGTAAAACAAAGAACCATGACTCTTAGATTAAAGAGCGTTTCTTTAGTACACTTAAAATTTAAGAGCAAAGGCGACCGTTGAATCATTTATAAACAAGTAAGAAGTTATTTCGATTAATGTTTGCCGTCTGAAAGTTTCCCGAATTCAAGATTTTGTTGTTATCGATCACAATTGTATATCGGAAACGGGCAAGTTATCGAAAATTTGAAAGAAACTTGTCTGGCTAGGGATTATGTTCCTTAGCTCTTATAGGCTCTGAGATCGACGCGTTCATACATACAGATGGACGGCAATATTACCCATTTTCAATGGGTTTCACCCTGAAATAAAAATAAAAAAATAAAATAATATATAAATATTTGAACCATTATTACTCTACTATTGCTTAAATGAATCAACAAAAACGTTTTTCAATCATTTGTCACAGCTAAAAACACAAGTAAAACCAAGCGACGGCAATTCCACCCCTGTAAATGATTTATTTTACGTTTGCGTTATAATTCACAAGTGGTTCTTGCTTGCGCGACTAGTAGAGCATATTGCTGGGCGCTGTAAAATTAAGACTATACTTCACAGGATCATTTCTGTAGTCAGTCTTCACTTACTTTCACACTAAATGAAAGCACATTACACCCGCGTTGATGAGGTGAATCGTTCTATTCGGCAGCGTGAGGTTTTGCGCAAAGCCCTTTACATTTGACCTTTGTCATTCGTCTTGTGGGCGTTGCGCTTCGATGATCGCTCGGTAACACGAATAGAACGAATTCTGAGTGGTGTACCTTTTTAATAAAATCAATTTCAACTAGTATTTAATTAAATGGTTATTAATTAGAAGTGATTTATGTTTAGCAAGCATTAGAATAAAGTTTTCTTACAAGCTTTTTTGAAAGTTCTGTTCAGCTTCTTTCTTCTCCAATACCTAAAGATTTTCTTTTTATCGATGTATATCGGAAACGGAAAGAATTATCGAAAATACATAATAAGTCATAAAGGCTGCAGTAAGTAAAATCAAGAATAATTTCAATCGGCAGGACAAACAGTTTTAAGATTTTCTAAGGCTAATTGTGAAATTCAGAAAACTTCTAGTTCTGCCTTTTTATGCTATTGCGACCTTGTCCCGTTTTATTATGCTACTTATCACATAACTGTGCATTAATTGGAATTTGCTATAACAATATAAACTTCGATTAAGTAATCCCGCGTTGTTAATTATTAGCTTTTGCCACTTTCCTTATCAATACATCAGACACACCCATTTATTATTAGTTTTGGCCAGAACCGAAACAACATTTATGGCACCACCTGGTACACTTATCTGGGAGCCAACCCACACATACACACACGTATCCATTGAGTACAAATAGGTATCCACAGTTGTGCATAAATTTAATACGCATTCAATTGCAGTTCGCAAACATAAACCACACACTCGATAGCTTAGTTGGTCCCAAAAGATAAATATGTAACTAGTTTTGCATTGAATACACACAAACACACATTAAAGTACGTACATATGTACTTCTGTACGTGCTTAACTATTTACTAGAACACTTCAGTTTGAGCTAATTGATCAGCAATCAATCAGACAGATTAAAGGGACTCATTGATAGAGCAACGAGTATAAAGGGGAAAAATGTGGAAAAGTAAAAAAAAATAATAATAATATTGTTTAACTTAACTCAACTTGACTTCAAACAGCATGCACTTAAATTCAGTTAGCTAAGAAAAATAGTAATAAGCTAAATTCCTTTTATTCTTTAGACATTTGATTTAAATATTAAAAGACCATTTTTATAGAGTTTCTCTAAATGTAAATTTATTTAATCTTGTCCATTACAATATTCATTCATACACATTATATCATATAATATATATATATTTGTAAATATATATGTTAGTATATATGCAGCTGTGCGTTCGTAGATATTTTGCATTTATTTATCGCAAAGTATAATATAATATTTGTTTAATATTATTTACAAGAAATACTTCCAGAAACCACTCAAAGCGGCCGAAGAAGTTTTAGAAGTTGATTTAAAAGTGTTTTAAGCTCAAATTAAATAGCACAACAATAATACACATTTAGATAGTTTAATAATTGTTATCAAAACTAAAAACAAAAAAAAATATTTTAAAAAGTTTTGATTTTTTCATACTTAAAACAACTGTTGGGTGGGAAATTTGCCTGCACTTGTATATGTGTGGGAGTGTGAAAGTGTGTGTGTGTGTGTGTATGTGTATGTGCGTGTGTGTGGGTGTGTATGTGTGTTGGTGTGTTTGGAAACTAATACTAAGGCATACCTATTTAAAGATTTTTTGCGCGAGTTAACTTTTTTTTGTTGTTGTTTATAGTATCGTACTTGTACTTATATATTTTTAATAAATAGTTGATTAAATTGTTTCATTGTTTCTTTTTTGTTATGCTAAACATTAAGACGAGCGAGAGAGCGAGAGGGTATCAATGATTTTGGTATTATTAATTCATTAATTGAGGGTGCATAAAATACTCTTATCAACTTTTTGGAGCAACGGTTTAACGTTATACTTTATGTAGATTTATCTTGTTGCAATATATATATATATGTTATGTATTTAAGAACATTTTGTTGAAAAACGGCAACGCGAATAAATATTATTTATATATACAGTGCGAAATTGAATTTAGTCAAAAGTTTCCCAAGAATACATTTCGAAAGTTTAAGAAACACAAATCTACGAAATGCTAAACATGTTTATCTCTTGTATATCGTTATCGTGAATCGTTATCGTTTTGCCAATTTATTCATCGGTCTCCGAACGTCGCCTTCGTCCGGGTCCGCCAGGAAAGTTAGCTGCAGCCAATCCCATACGATGTTTCGCCTCCTGAGTGCCAGAATAGCCGCGAGCCAAGCCAAAGTCCACCGTGCGCTTGGAGCTAATGCAAAGGATTGGAGTATAAGAGTTAGGATATTTAGATATTTGAAGAGTTAGTTATGCAAACCTTTGGCTAAGGTTACTAAGCGTTTTTAGGGAAGGAAAAGAGAAAGGATATAGAAGTTTGAATGATAAGTTCTTGGTCACTTAGTTTTATGCTCAGTGCTTACTTCTCCAGGTCGTTACGGGCACGGATTATGGTGCGTCCGAAGCGCGACATCAGCTCCAATAGAAGGTCATCGGGCACCTCCTCGAGCCCGTTGTAGCCGCCATAGCCGTTGTTGGAGCTTTGACTGGTGTGGGCGGGGGAAGGCAGTGAAGCGAAATATTAAAGTTTATATAAATAATTAGGTTTTGTGAAGTAATCAAATAATTGGGGCCAACCTAATTACTTTGCTTTGTAATTAACATTTTCTTTTACTTTTTTGGCATTTGCATAAAAGTCAAATGTGTCTAATTGTCTTATTTTCCAGCTGCCAATTTTCCATTTGAGCAACAGCTCATTAAATGAACCCAAAACTGGCTTATCTGCATATTCAGTAAGGATTTAGGCTAAGAAAAAATATTAAAATAAAGCAAGAATTTGACTAGAAGTATATTTAAAGGAAATGAAATTAGTTCAAGTATCTGCTCAGCTGTTGTAACAGGTTTTAGACGATTTGGCAAGAGTCTACATTAAATTAATTGAACATTTTCCAACAGCGCATTAAAAATGCAAAAGACAAAGAAGCAAATGAACGAAGGACACGAAGGACACGCGTTGTAGCCCAGTTTTCTATATACACATGTAAGAGTGCAGCATGTGCGTCATCATCATCATGCTCATCAGCTCGACAGTTGCCCAAAAATGTGTCCTTCACACATCCTGCCATACTGTGTGAACACTTTCTGGTAATTGGTTTTTGGCTATATTTGTTTGTATATACATTTCTGCTGCAGCGTAAGTGGCCAGAAATTAATAAGCTGAAAGCTATAGTCGAAGCTGCAGCTGAAACTGATGCTGTGAGGCAATTATACAACTACCTGGGCATGGGTGCAGCATCGGTCCGTGAGATGGCCAACAAGCAGATGGTCAGCAGTGCCACAGCACAGAGTGCGAATCGGTTAGTCATCATCATCATTGCGCGGCGATTTGCAATTGGCTGAAAGAGAAATTAGAAAAATTATATTATATAGTTGTTGTAAGGGGTTAAGTTAAGGGTGAAGGAGTTGTCTTTAAAAGTTAAGCACAATTCAAGCTTAAATACAATAATTTTAATATTCAAAATATAATAAAAATAGTACGTAGTAAAGAATATAATCATTTTTGTTTTGTTTTAAATCCTGTGAATAAAATCAAATCAAAGAATTTTAACTATTAAAATCTTTTAAAGTCTTTTAATGCTATAAGAACTTTTTTGGGAACTTTTTTAATCATTATCCCAACATATTTTTGTGGAACGGACAATAGCCATTGGCAAAACAGCAAAAAAAAAAAAATAATAAATAATAAATAAAAAAAAAAAACTTTATCCTCTCCATTTTTGGAAAAGGAGCAAAAAAAAAAGGTTATCCCCTCTATTTATTTATTGGAGATAGCGTTCTTTAAGTTGAAAAAATACTAACAAAATAGCAAATTAAAAATATTTACTTTTCACTCACAAAAGTTTCATTTTTAGTCCAACAAATTTCAAAATTTCACTTTTACCCAAAAAGGGGTAATAAAAAAGGCCTATAAGCAATAATAAAATTCATTTAAATAAATTAATCTTATGATTTATTATTATAGCATTTTAAACAATTATTATTTTTTCAACTTCTAAAGTGTTTACTACAAATATGATAAATAAAAGTAAATATTTGTGATTATAATTTATACACTTTAAATATTAAGAACCTAAATTCTAGATTCCAGCTAAACTTTTTTTTATTTTTAAAGAGCATACTTAGAAAAATTCTGATTATTTATGAACACAAAACTAGCTCAAATAGTAATTATTATTATTATTCTCATTATTAGTATTATTATTACTATTATTACTTAATACCAAATGCCAAACTCTCTTTTTGGTTTCTATACTAAAATATTGTTTGATTGCGCTTTGAACCTCAAGAATCCTTTCGACCTTAAACTAAATGCGTGGCAGCAATTATAAATCGATCGAGAAATGCTCAATGCTTAAGTAGTTAGTTAATAGTTGGCTGTGCTGTCTTCTCCCTGCTTCATTAGCACATCGGACACAAACGGAAGTCAGGTATAGCATTTCCCATTAGCTGATTCATTAAATGCTCCACGAGGCATCTCTTCGGCCATCGCTGACCCCCCGCCCCCGCCACCCGTTATCGTGCTACTAGCTTCCTGTCCTGCTGACAGTGGCAATATAAGCGTTTTTTGCATTGCTGCACTCACTTCCTGTCAACGCTCCTGCTCCACCCTGCCACTAAATGCTGCTGTCACTTGAGTTGCAAACAAAGTTTAACAGCTTGGTTACATGTCTCTGACATCAGCGGCAACATAACTGCCCCCACTCTCCCCCAGGACATGCAACAACAACAGTTGGACAAATGAATGAAATGACTGACTGACTCGGAGCACCTATCCTGTCATGAACTGTTCTGATGCTGTCGCTTGTGGCCTTATTTAATCATCAAGAACGGCAGGAGCAGACGAGGTGAGGGGATGTGAGGGGTGCGCTTAAGTTTAAAAGCGCACTTTTATTGACCCACGTGTCAGATATTTGTCAGCAGAACTGTCATTGATTGTGTTTGTCAGCCAATGGCAAATGGCAAAAGGTTAAAAAAGGTAAAATGTTGGAAATGGATAAAATAGAGTGAAAATGATGTTATAAACTGGAAATGCAGTATCAAACTAGATGCTTAGTCATGACCTTTAAGGTATTGCATTTGAAAATCGGTTAAGTTTTGAGGGAGTTATGACTTCGGAAAGTTTTGTTCAAGTTGATGGTTTTGTGTGGAGTTTTATCATGAATTTCAAGTAAAAATTATGTTATTAACTGGAAATGCAGTATTAAACTAGATGCTTAGTCATGACCTTTAAGGTATTGCATTTGATAATCGGTTAAGTTTTGAGGGAGTTATGACTTCGGAAAGTTCTTACCCCACTTCAAGTTGATTTTTCTGGTTAGAGTTCTAAAGCCATCTTCCTTCCAATCGAACCTTCATATCTAAATGTCATATCATGTCAGTATTTTATGTTGAGTTTTTCCTATGCAAACTTTGACTCATTTTTTTGCGGATATTTTTGAACTATTCATCAACAAGTAAGAAGTGGTAAGAAGTAAGTGGGAAACTAAAAGGAAAATACTTTGAAACATTATAAAAGAAAGGTTAAGCTTGATCTGCTCTTTCAATTAGAAATTTTGGGGGAGTTATGGCTTCGGAAAGTTCTGACCCAACTTCAAGTTGATTTTTCTGGTTATAGTTCTAAAGCCTTCTTCCTTCCAATCGAACCCTCATATCTAAATGTCATATCATGTCAGTATTTTATGTTGAGTTTTTCCTATGCAAAGTTTGACTCAGTTTTTTGCGGATATTTTTGAACTATTCACTCATCAACAAGTAAGAAGTGGGAAACTGATAGGAAAATACTTTGAAACAGTATAAAATAAGGGTTAAGCTTTGCTCTGCTCTTTCAATTAGAACACTGACGAATTTGGGCAATCGTTTTATTTATTTTAGTTTTGTTGAATCTGGTCAAAGCGAAATCAGCTCAACTGCAAATAAATGCCAAACGCATGAATTCACCAAGTACAATTGCTCAATTGGTTTGTGATAAGCTTCTGACCGCAAGGACTGTCATTAAACACAATAAAGGACAAGATGGCAAAGAAATCGAGCTGGCAAGTTAAATCCCAGAACTGTTGAGCCATAAAAGTATACTTGCCACAAGCCACTTGCAGCCTTAACGAACACGACTCTGCTTGAAAGTAGATTTCAAATCGAATAAAAAATGGTCCAGCATTAAATGAACAATGAGATCAATGTGTGATTGCGTTTTACGGCGAAACGCTTTTGCCTGCTTCCTTTCGTCTTCCAGCTGCTACAGGTTGCCCAAACCCAAACCGGAATCATGACTCTCCATACATTCCCTGCTGACCTGGAGGAGAGACAAAGGGGAGAATGGGATGCGCGCTTTGTACAAATAAAGTAATCAACGGATTTTACGCAACGCCGAACAATTTACGTTCATCTTGGTTTCTGGTTTTGTTTTTTTTATTTGGGGTATGTATCTTTCCCAGCTGTGTACCACAGTGCGTATGATTGCTGTGTACATTTATTGGGCAAGTCAGTGAAGCGGCTTGTTGAACGAGTATGGCGAGGCATTTATCAATCATTTTCGCATTTGATTTATGGCCATAATGAGTATTACGTATACGCCGCATCGGCTCAGGCTCACTGATGTGTGTGTTTAAAACTCACATCAATTTCGGGTTTGTTCATATTTTCATATTTTTATTTGTTTTCGGTGCGTCCCAAAACGGAAACTGACCACAAACATCTACCTCGATACTGTTCGGATGGCTTAAAGGCTTAGCGGGTATCGGTTGCAAATATCGAAAAAAAAGAAAGAAAACATAAAACAAATAATATTTGTGCGCAAATAGCAAATACAATCAAGAATAGCACGCTCACTGTACAATTCATATATATATATATATAAATTGACATTTTTATTATATATATATTTATTTATTTTAAATATATATATATTTATGTGTATTTGTTGTACTTGCGCGATTAATCTTCAAATGCTAACTAAATACAATATTTTTATGTGTTTGTCCCTTTCCTATCTCATCCTTTCATCCCCATGAACTGTGACTACACAACAGATCCTTTCCTATCTCATCTTCTTTTCCCATGAACTGTGACTACACAACAGATCCTTTCCTTTCACATCCCCATGAACTGTCAATACACAACAGATCCTTTCCTTTCACATCCCCATGAACTGTCAATACACAACAGATCCATTCCTTTCACATCCGAATGAACTGCGAATACACAACAGATCCTTTCCTATCTCATCCTCTCATCCCCATGAACTGCGAATACACAACAGATCCTTTCCTTTCACATCCCCATGAACTGTCAATACACAACAGATCCTTTCCTTTCACATCCCCATTAACTGTGACTACACAACAGATCCTTTCCTTTCACATCCCCATGAACTGTCAATACACAACAGATCCTTTCCTTTCACATCCTCTCATCCCCATGAACTGTAACTACACAACAGATCCTTTCCTTTCTCATCTTCTCATCCCCATGAACTGCGAATACACAACAGATCCTTTCCTATCTCGTCCTCTCATCCTCTCAACCCCATAAACTTCACACTTGGCCTCATCTTCTCCTCCCTTTCGCCTGCTGCTGCTGCTGCTGCCTCAACTGCATTTGCCGGCTTTAACGCGCTGCGTTTTCGAACTCAGTCAGTCGAGTTTTATACGCCAAATCAGCCAAGTGCCAGACGATTAATTGCAAAATCCCACTCCGGATAAGCATGGTCAAATGGCGCACACTCAGTTTCCTTTAATGCTAACGCAGCGCTGCACAAGGACAATGATTTGTCATTCGATTCCATTGCGCAGCAAAGCGAATCTTTTATCTTAAACGAGTTTTCCACTTGCAGTTTGTCTAAGTTTTCAAAGCGCATTAAGTTAATAATTAAAGTAAGTTTTATCGATGTGCATTTGACTCAGAGAATGTTCTTGAATCTCCGGAATGTTCTTTAGTTACTTTTGAAATTATCATTATTATTTATTCAACAAATCCAAAGGATACACCAAAACCTAATTATCTGTTTTTAAAGTACATAAAATGGATTCAAATATAATAATGGATATATATATATAATATAATATAATCATAGAGCTTGAGTTATGGGTACTAAGAAACCCAAAAAAATTGATTAAGACCTTAGTTTGCCCAATTTAGAACACAAAATATGAAAGTCCTCTAAGGACTTTTACTTTTAATCGACTTTGAACATTCAAAATGAAATGATAAAAGTCTTTGACTTACTTGAATCTCCGAAATGTTTATCAATTACTTTTGAAATTATCATTATTATTTATTCAACAAATCCAAAGGATACATGAAACCTAATTATCTGTTTTTAAAGTACATAAAATGGATTCAAATATATATATCTCTATGAGTTATGGGTACTAAGAAACCCAAATCAATCGATTAAGTACTTAGTTTGTCCAATTTAGAACACAAAATATGAAAGTCCTTTAAGGAAACGACTTTGACCAATCAAAATAAAATGATTAAACTCTTTAACTCTTTCTTGTCGTTTTATACATATTCTTTAAGACATTTTCAAAACAACTTTTAAGAATGCTTTTAACACCTTTCTAGTCCAGTTTTAGAACACAAAATATGTAAATCCTTTAAGGACTTTTACTTTTAATCAACTTTGAACAAGCAAAATTGAATTATTAAACTCTTTAAGCACAATATTTCGTTTTATATATTTTCTTTACTTCCTTTTTCTTAACAAGATTTGAGAATGCTTTTAACACCTTTCTAGTCTTGAACTCAATTACGATGCAAAAGTTCAGAAACTTCAGAAAGGATTATAGTTTTATGTCTCCAAAGTCCACAACATAGCTAAGTAAATTGACATTTTTAGAGCATGGCCAAACGGTTAACCGCAAAAGGATTCTTTTGCAGTTCGTTCAATTTTCCAGACTCCATTTTAATTTTCAACATGTGAGAGAAATTGTGTTTGTTGGAGATGTAAATTGCGTTCGTACAAAAAAACAATATAAATTAAGCTTTATAGACTTTAGTCCTTCAAACACTTGCTCTCTCCCCCCTTTCTCTCTTTTCCCCCTCTCTCATCTCTCTCTCCTCTTGGTTCCAGAGTTAAACGAAACACGAGACGCAGACATTGAAATTGCATTGCCTTGATTATGGGGCAAACACCTCGAGGACACCCTTCCCTTCCCTGCCCTGCCCCGTTCCCTGCCCCATTCCATTCGGTCACCTGCTGTGCTGGTAACTGAAAACGTACTTATGATATTCTTGACTTGGGCGTGCAAAGTGGCCACAACTGTTCGACTCAAATTGTATTTGGGTCATTCAATTGCTTTAGCTTGGATTTAACCAAAATGCGAGAATTGCACGTGATTTGGGATTGCAGTAAAAATGTTCCCACTCAACGCGAATTGCTCTTGACTTTAATTGGGGGCCAACAGAAAAGCGTGTAGGAAATGCAAAACAATTATGAAAATTATTAAAACGCACAACAGCACTTTAGTGGCATTAAAAACTTAGCACACAGCGAATGAAAATTGCGTATACGCGAGGAGGGGAAAAGAAAACTGTGTTGCATGCAACCCCCGCGTTGTAATTGGATGCTTATTGAATTAGCGACAAAGACGTAACTGTCGGCAAGGGCGGGGCATTTGATTGCTGGCCGCCTGCTGCTTGGTTGCCATTTAGATATATATTCATCAAATTATTGCGTTTGTCAAATTAAGCAAACAAGTTGCCGTAAGATTGATTTGGATACGGCTCTTGGATTACAGACAGATTTCGGATTTCCGGATGTCTCTCCCTTTATCTCAATCTCTCTCCCTCGCTCTCTGTCTCTTTTGTTCCCCTTGCCAATCAGTCTCTGACTGTCCGAACTGATTAGCTCTTTATTGACGTTGTTTATCTCTCGGCCACAGTTGTCGTCTCTTGTTTGTCTTCGCTCAAACAGAAGCGGCCTAAACATCTTCGTTGAGCCAACTAATCGATGTCTTAACTTGACGTATTCAATTCACCTTTCGCTCGTCCAACATCCTTGCTAATTGTTGTCAACGTTCGTAATTAGGTCAACTTAAAGCAGGTGATAAGATTAGTACACAACTAATGCTTAAGGCAATTAACAAGAAAGAGCATATTTAAATGGCAATTATTTATTAATATGCGAAGCTTTTAACTTTAATTCAAATGCATGCTTTTACTCTACAAAGTTAATTAATTTATTATACTTTTATGCCTTTACTTTCATTACTCACAACTTGGAACCATGAAAACTTACTATAAGACAGTTTCGAGGCTTTAACTTTTGGTTAAGTTTTTCTAAGTTGCTAAATAATTACAATCTCTAATGGCAGTGTTAGGTCGAGCTACCGAAAAAGAGCAAATGCTGGACATAGCCCTAGGGGAATTGAAACTTTGCTCGGTTCAAAAGCATACTTTTGAGGGCATTACACGAGAATGTGACAATGACAATGAGTACAAAAAGTGAAAGCGAAAAAGACTACTAACTCAACATTTGCACAAGGCACGCACTGCTCTCAAATACCAAGAACATAATTGTGTTAACCTAACTCAGAGCAAGCCAGTTGTTGACGGCTAACACCCACGAACGTAAGACAAGGCTAAGGCACACATTAAACAGGCTAAAAGCAATGCACGCAACAAGATAAAGAAGTCGAGCTCTTTTGGGAGTCGTCACTTTTTGTAGTTGGAACGAAGCTGATTGTTAATTTAGCTACCTGGGCGCCTCTTTGCATTAACTTAACTTCAAAATTCATTGCGATGAGGATTTGCTCGAAAAATGGTTGGCAAATTATTATATAATGTCCGAAAGAGATTAAAATAATTTTACAAGGATGTTTTGAGATGGTAAGCCAACAGGTATTCAACTGGGAATTTAATGGTTCTGTTGGAATTTTGAATGTATTTTTTTAAAGTGAGCATTTTGTGAATTAGCCTCAGGTGATTTGAACTTGTTGTTGAACTCTTGTTTGGATTGCTTTCAATATTTTGAAGCCTTGCACAATTGCTAAATGGAGAAATGAAGTGAGTAACATATATTGTGAATACATTTTGTGTCACTCATTGACAGCAATTGTAAATAACAGGCTAATAAATTGATTTGATTGCAAATATTAAATATGCTTGTCTGAAAGTGTATGCAAAGAAATGCTGCCTACTTTTAGGGGCAACCATATTTGCAAACTTTGTGATTCGTTGAGCTTGTTGGTGAAAGCACAAAAAACTACATAAACGTCAGAGCGAACTAAAGCCAACTGCGTAACAGGGACTCAAAAGTGGCAAAATATTTAAATGGTGTGCAAACTATGCTTTTGGGTATCACAAACAACGAGCAAGACAGGAGAAAGCATACAGTTTGTAAGCTGGTAAGAGGGAATTCTGTAATTGTTGATTCCCACAAATGTATTGATGTAAATGTTGTCGTTGCTCTTTCACTTTCCGATTCATTGCAAATGCCGCCAGGCGTTCACTTACGTTCTTGATATAGTGCCTGACCCCAGATCCCAGTTCCAACTGGCAGAGACCCAGTTACAATTTCTCGTTGTTGTCGACATTGTTTGCCACATTGACGTTTCTGTTTGTTTATGTTTTCTGAGCATTGTTGCCGCAACTTTGCCCCAACTCAAACAGGAGGAGTCCTTCTTTGCCCTACCCTTACATACGTCAATATATATGTGTTTGATTATCGAGTCCGCAAACTTTTTGCATTGAATTTCTACTTTAAATGTAAATGTTTTTCTATTGCGCGAACTTTGTGTTCGCTTTGACTTTGACGACACACATCCGTTCAATTACATCACACACATTGTGTTATGTGGTTGATATTGTTGACATTTGGGTTTACGAATTTAGCTGGTTTTTAATTACGTTCAAGATTTTCTTCTGTACAATAAATATATTGTTATTGGTTTTTACTTCACTTGCTTTAGCACAATATGTACTAAGGCTTCCCAAAGTGAAGCTGAAATAATATATTATTTATTTTTGATGAATATTCTTGATTGTAAATTGCATGGAAAAATGTTTTTCATGATTTTTGAGCATATCAAGGATATACTTCTCCATATCCTCCTTCATCACATTGCAAATATTTATTTACGAATTTCGAAAGTATTTTATGTTGCACTTTTCCCATAAGAACTTCCTTGTGGCATCAACAAAATCGCCAGCTTCCAGTGATAAGACATGCATTCACTCGTGCCCCATCCCGACTCGTGCCCCCCTGCCCCTTAATCTGTGGAAGCGTTTCATGAGTTTAATCTCCATCGTGTTTGCTGAAAGGCTGTCAAATTGTTTGTATGACAAAGTTTGCATTTTGTCATAAATATGCTTAAAAAAATGTCTATTGGTCGGCATTTAAATTAAATACGTTTTACAACATTCGAAGGGGAAACCCACAAAAAATGAGCGGGGGGAATACGCAATATACGTTTTGGAAACGGTTTTTATTTATTTTTTAAGCAATAAGACATTGCGCATAAAAATACACGAACATTAAAAGTATGTTTGTGGGTAAAAGAATTTTTAATAAGTGTTTGCAGTTAGGAATTGCGTTGCCAAATTATTTGAAATGTTGATATTCATATGTTAATTTCAAATTTTTATTAATACAATTTCAACTTTTAAGTTTTTCAAAGCATATTTCAATCTCTCGCTTCATATTTTGCAATTAGCAACAAAACAACATAACCTTTACAGTTCCTAAATATTCCCAGCAGTTTTAATTTGTATTTGAGCCCTTAAACTCACCCAATTAGAAATAAATATTTTTAGACCAAAGTTTGTGGCCAATCTAAGCTCTCGAAATTCAATGCTTAAAGACACGTAATCCTTAAAACAGAATTATGATAATGCCATCAGCAATAATAAAGAGAATGGCTGCAGAAATGGTATTTAAATCACGGGGGAGCAATGCTGCAAACGTGGCATGAATAAAAAGTACAATATCCTGCTTTTATTTCGACCCTAAAAGTATGCTACAGATATGTTAATTTGCGACAAATGCAGCTAAACTCTGATGTAAACAACTGGTTAGGATTTTTGGCCCTATGGAGATTCACAATTTGTGTGTGTGTATGTTTTTGACTGTGTATTTATTTTGTAACCCAAAAAAAAGACATCATCAAGTGTTGCGCGTCAAGTTTTGGGGGTAAACATTGCTTAAACAATTTAATTAATAGAAATATGCAAATTTAATTAAAAGAACAAACGCAAAAGCTCTAACGCGGCTTAAACAATGCAAAATTTTGTAGCTTAATTATTTAGGGGTATTTGCGAGAATCCCAACTAGTTTTTCACATGACCCTTACACCCACAACGATGAAGTTCATAAATGTTTTGTAATTGATGCTCAGGTCTACCAAAAAAACATGTAAAAACTTGGAAAAAGTTTTTTTTTATGTATTAATTGGGCATGAAAAAAGTTTGTCGATGAAAGCAGATGCGTTGGATCATCTTCATGGTCCAAGCGAGCTAAAAAAAAAATTAAATAAATAAAACAGATATTTTGTTAGCCAGAAATCCAAGTATTCGCTTGTATTTTCTCTTCTTGTTTGTCTTTTGTAAATTAAACGAAAACAGTGTTGTTTTGACGCCAATTTGTGGGTGAGCATTATATTAAGTAGTTTTTGGACCCGCAAACAAAAAACGACACCTGCTCAAAATCATAAAACATTTTATATTGAAGATGAAGTATGCAACAGAAAGGGACATAAATCATTTGTTCTTTCCGGATCTGTTTAAAGTGAATGTTCTTAACCTGTTTTAAGCGTAATCGACAAGAATCGGGTTTTATTTACTGCCTTTTATTGTTTTAAATACAAGCCCTAAAAGTATGCTACGAAAATGGGCATATTTTAACTAAAAATCATTGCATAAGACATTGGCAGTATATTAAAGTCGCAAATAGTGCATAAATTTAATTTTTGAATTAATTAAATTCGTTTTAAATATGAAATCTAATAAGCAGACACTTTTAACATTTACATAAACATGGATAAACTATGTAGCAATTATAACATGGGGAAAACGAGAGCCTAGAAAAAAAATCCCTTACTACTTTTACTAATTTGACTTTTAGACTTTGCAGAAGCTTGAACTCCAAACCTTATTCTTATCAAACTCTACATACTTGAGCGTAATTTTTACTGTTTCTGTTATTCCCCTTCAAATTTAAATGATTCATTAATTATTTAAAACTGCTTCGGCAAGCAAACACTAATTTGCTTGTGAAAACTTTCAGTGTCGGAAAACCTTTTATAAGAATCACAGGGAAAACAATTGAATAAACAACAGTCGAAGAAATTTAAACGAAATGCATTTAATATGGCCATTATTAAGAATTCGAATAACAAAAGTAGTTTATTTACTCGATTTCTTAGATTTTTCAAATTTAAAGGTAGTCAATTAACCATTAGTAATAAAAAGTATGAAAATCCATTTAAATTTTAAATCAATAAGTTTAAGCCAATATTTTCCCATCAATTTTAGGCACTTTGAGTACTTTCATTTCAGCTTAACTTTACGTAATCTATAGATAGAACACATAACTTTTATTATCCTTAAAGCTACAAAGTTAGAGCTAAGAAAGTTTAGTACAAGCACATTAGATGTCCTCAAAATATGTAATTTATTGAAGCTTGCAATGGGAACGATAATCCTTTAGATTTTTTTCCCTTTACGAGCAAAGCCAAAGTAGAATGTCAGAAAGGTGCAAAAATCGACCTTCATTTTGGCAACGTTTGGTAAAGCTTTTGCCACGTTATTAAAAAGGGTCACATGATTCGATGAAATTAAGACAAAAAGGGCAACGAAGCAACAAATGTTTAAGGCCGAGTGAACTTAAGGACCATATGTAAAGCTGTCGTGTTGGCAAAGGCTTAAGTCTGTTCAAATGGAAGTTTTTAAAAGGAAATTTTATGTGTTTCAAGAAGATAAAGGCTTAAAAAAAAATTTTTATGTTGTTAGAATCGTTTGTCTTTGCTTTAACTTTAACTATTACTTTAAGTTTCCATGCAAAAACTTTAAATACAACTTAAATAATTTGTATTTTATATTAATAAATATTAAAAAAAATATGAAAAGTTTTTAAAAATCACATTTTGAAAAGATTACTCTTTTTCTAAATATTTTTTATAGTATCTAGTTTATTATTTTATATTTTGTAAGTATCAAGGAAACAATTAAAACAATTTAAAATATTTTCAAATTCCATTTTATAATACCAAAAAAAAAAATGGAAAATTTCATTGAACTTAATTCATGCTATGGAATTAGAAGCAATAAGAAAGTAAATATTTAAAATTTCCAATAACTCACCTTTACTTTAAAACAATATTTTTTTAAATAGTTTCTAACAGGAGCTCTCTTTAGGATCCCTGTGTTAAATTAGATATTCACAGTTAAATATTATTGGGAAAAAACTGCACGGCAATAAGCACAAAACAATTGAGAAATGATTTTAAAAGTGAAACTATATATATTTCACTACCAAAAAGTGTTAGCAAGTTTGTTTGGAAACTGTAGAGATTCACCGTCGCTTGATGCTTGAAGCTTCGGGGATATTTGTTCCGCTGTTAACTGCACCGCTTTGGAACTGAAACGTAAGTGAAATCGGCAGCCAAGACGCACTCGATTTATACGAGCGGTGATGATGAGTTCGTGCCAGCAAACTGGCCGAGGATTCGAAAGATTTCAACGCAGTGCAGCTGTGAACGAGTGTGTGTGTGTGTGTGTGTGTGTGTGTGTGAGTGTGTGCGAGTGTGTGTTTGGGTTCAGGTAAACGGCACGAGCAACAAAACGAACGCCCACGCAACGAAGATTATGCGCAGTCCCTGGCTTGACTCAGTTTTTAGATTTATATGTATGAGTGTTGTGATACGGCCACACGTCGTATGAGCAATAGTATGCAACAAGTCACTATGTTTATCAGACAGCAATTACGCACAATTATCACACAAATACATACAGACACATACGTATCTGTATTCGTCACGCGATCTTATCTCGCTAATCATCTTATCAGCGTCAGATTATTTTCAATTAGTTGCATATTTGGCAGCCGTGTCAGATGAGAATCCAATATAAATCCCAATGCGAAATATGTTTGGGCTTATTAATTCTCTGGTATCGTCCTTATCTAATTGACATTATACAATATGTCTCATATTTTGCATCACCAAAAACCTATTAAGTGCTTTTGGTGTACTTTCCATGCTTAATCACAGGCCTAAAACCAGAGAAACCATTCAACAATTAGCTGGCAAATAATTCGGCGTGAAAAATGTTTTTCATATCATATATTTAATGGTAAATGTTAAAATTCATTAAACGTTTTAATTGTTAATGATATAGCTTAACTAATTAAGTTAAGAATAATTTTTATAAATATATCACAAATTCTTTTTTTTTTTTAGATTATCTTCACAATCTTCTTTGACAACGATTTATTTCTTTAAATAAAATACTAAATTCTTTTGATGGTAAATGTTAAAATTCATTAAACGTTTTAATTGATAATTATATAAATTAACTTAATTCAAGAATAATTTTCATAAATATATCACAAATTCATTTCTTCTTATATATTATCTTCACAATCTTCTTTGACAACGATTTATTTCTTCACATAAAATACTAAATTCTTTTGATGGTAAATGTTAAAATTCATTAAACGTTTTAATTGATAATGATATAACTTAACTTAATTCAAGAATAATTTTCATAAATATATCACAAATTCTTTTTTCTATATATTATCTTCACAATCTACTTTGACAACGATTTATTTCTTTCACATAAAATACTAAATTCTTTTGATGGTAAATGTTAAAATTCATTAAACGTTTTAATTGATAATGATATAACTTAACTTAATTCAAGAATAATTTTCATAAATATATCACAAATTCTTTTTTTTATATATTATCTTCACAATCTAATTTGACAACGATTTATTTCTTCACATAAAATACTAAATTCTTTTGATGGTAAATGTTAAAATTCATTAAACGTTTTAATTGATAATGATATAACTTAACTTAATTCAAGAATAATTTTCATAAATATATCACAAATTCTTTTTTCTTATATATTATCTTCACAATCTAATTTGACAACGATTTATTTCTTCACATAAAATACTAAATTCTTTTGATGGTAAATGTTAAATTTATAATAATATAAATTAACTTAATTCAAAAATAATTATAAATATATCACAAATTTTTTTTTTATATATTATCTTCACAATCTAATTTGACAACGATTTATTTCTTTAAATAAAATACTAAATTCTTTTGATGGTAAATGTTAAAATTCATTAAACGTTTTAATTGATAATGATATAACTTAACTTAATTCAAGAATAATTTTCATAAATATATCACAAATTCATTTTTTCTTATATATTATCTTCACAATCTTTTTTGACAACGATTTATTTCTTTAAAAAAAACACTAAATTCTTTTGATGGTAAATGTTAAAATTCATTAAACGTTTTAATTGTTAATGCTATAACTTAACTTAATTCAAGAATAATTTTCATAAATATATCACAAATTCATTTTTTCTTATATATTATCTTCACAATCTTTTGACAACGAGTTATTTCTTTAAATAAAATACTAAATTCTTTTGATGGTAAATGTTAAAATTCATTTAAAAATTCAATTAAATCTATTATTAAAATTAATTGATATATAACTTAACTTAATTCAAGAATAATTTTCATAAACATATCACAAATTCTTTTTTTTTATATATTATCTTCACATTCTTCCTTGACAAACGATTTATTTCTTTAAATACTAAATTCTTTTGATGGTAATATATAACTTAACTTAACTCAAGAATAATTTTCATAAATATATCACACTTAACTTAACTCAAGAATAATTTTCATAAATATATCACAAATTCTTTTTTTTTATATATTATCTTCACAATCTTCTTTGACAACGATTTATTTCTTCACATAAAATACTAAATTCTTTTGATAGTAAATGTTGAAATTCTTTAAACGTTTTAATTGATAATGATATAACTTAACTTAATTCAAGAATAATTTTCATAAATATATCACAAATTCATTTTTTCTTATATATTATCTTCACAATCTTCTTTGACAACGATTTATTTCTTCACAAAAAATACTAAATTCTTTTGATGGTAAATGTTAAATTTATAATAATATAACTTAACTTAATTCAAGAATAATTTTCATAAATATATCACAAATTCATTTTTATATATATTATCTTCACAATCTTCTTTGACTACGATTTATTTCTTTAAATAAATTACTAAATTCGCTTTAATCGTTCTCCTTTCCGATACAGTTTGGCGACTTTGATGCAACCTTTAAAAAAACAAAATTGTTTGGTGATTATTATTTTTAGTTATTGTAGCACACTAATTGGTAAATACTTGCCGACCATGCGTGCGTATTATTATATTTTCCATATTATTATATTGAGTTAAGTCAAACGAGATCAAGATCTAAGTTTCCTTGTGCTCATGGTCGCACTCAATCAAAGAATAAAGAAAATAATAATTGGAAATGTGTTTAATTACATTTATGTACATAAAATGAATATATTATACATAATGTATATAGGAACCGCAATGAGCTAAGGCAATACCACAATACTATAAGCTTTATCACACTCGCATACATATGTATAGATTTACTTAGCACGCAGTAAGTATAATTTTAATTACGCAGAAAATATACGGAGTAAATATTAATGAAAAGGTACACAACACATATCAAATACCCTTCCTTACAATACCGAATTGAAAACTAATGAAACATCGCTAAATGTATCAATAAAGTATGGGGAAAATAAAGAAGCTGAAATAACGAACTTCCAAAGACTTAAGAAAACTTTATTTCAATGCTTGCTAAACCTAAATAGCTTCTAACTTTATCAGGATAAAATAGAATAACTATTTAATTAAATACTAGTTGAAATTGATTTGATTAAAAAGGTACACCACTCAGAATTCGTTCTATTCGTGTTACCGAGCGATCATCGAAGCGCAACGCCCACAAGACGAATGACAAAGGTCAAAGGTAAAGGGCTTTGCGCAAAACCTCACGCTGCCGAATAGAACGATTCACCTCATCAACGCGGGTGTAATGTGCTTTCATTTAGTGTGAAAGTAAGTGAAGACTGACTACAGAAATGATCCTGTGAAGTATAGTCTTAATTTTACAGCGCCCAGCAATATGCTCTACTAGTCGCGCAAGCAAGAACCACTTGTGAATTATAACGCAAACGTAAAATAAATCACTTACAGGGGTGGAATTGCCGTCGCTTGGTTTTGCTTGTGTTTTTAGCTGTGGCAAATGATTGAAAAAAGTTTTTGTTGATTCATTTCAGGAATGCTAGAGTAATAATTGTTCAAATATTTATATATTATACATAATATTATATTATATATTATATTATATTATTTTTTTATTTTTATTTCAGGGTGAATATTATTTTATAAACTACGCAAGTAAATCTAAATCTATATATGCTCTGTATAAAAACAAAAGAAATTTGAAAAATAAAAAGCAAAATCAATATACAAAATACATTTCGTTGTTGTCATTCAAGTTATTTTCCTCCCCTCCCCCACAGCAATCAAATTTATTTTCCTCGTAGCCAATGAGAATGTAATACTGTATTTCATTCTCGTTGCATTTAATAAATCCTATAAAAAGCTTGATTTAATTTGTGTGCAAACTAACTAAGCTAATCCAATGTTATCCTGTTTTTCTATAGAATTTTTGTTTAATGCCAACAAAAAATACGAAAATGTTGGCGACAATTCTAATGACAATGCGTGAGATAAAAGCTTTACAATGTTTTCTGTTTTCGTGGCCAGAGTCGATTTGGTTCAGTCACAAGAAACGTGATTTAAATCTCTGGAGTACTATGTCCTTGCCTACACCTCCTTATTCGCTTAACACACAAATGTGTGTGTGTGTTTTAGTTGGGAAAGCATCTAGCTAATTAAGTAATCGGACTTTTTTGGCACACGTCTCTTTAACATTACGTATGCACATATAAATGTTCGGCATGCTGACCTTTCGACCTATCCAAAAAACACAAAACGCTGGAGATTTGCTTCATCCATCAAAGAAAAAACTTGAAAAGACTTCTTTCCGTCTGGCATTAACTAACATTTGCTGTAAGCACATGGGACAACTGCGTCGGATTAGTTAATTTATGTTTGTGTTAGAGATTTAGTGCAGTGCTTATTATAAACACGCGTTAGCTTAATATCGTATATGGAAATTGCCCGAGCCTGATTGTGCTGCATTGAAGTGCATTTCACTTTGCCAGGACATGGAACGCCCGTTGCGAAAATCTTGGCATATTTTGCATAGTATACATATATAGTTAGTGGTATAAAGAACGCGTTTATGGACAGCAAATGCCAAAGCTTTCGGCATGTTGTCATTTTCCCTTGAATTTCCACTGACATCGCATAAGCGCAAGTCGCATATGGCTAAGTTTAAACAATGCAACTTAATTTAATAGGTTTTAACTAACATACGCTTATGATACATTTTTGATTGTTCGTTTCCATTTTACATAATTTGTACTGCAATTCACATTAAGAATCGCCTTCTAATGACCTATACGAATATCAATATGCACATTTGCATTCACAAATTAAATCTTGCCCATTAGACAATAATGGTTTAGTTTAATGATTATAGCAGAAGCAATGAGTTTTTGTTACAACATTTGCTACTCCTTAATGTCAGTTCGAATATTTAATACAATATTTCTTATATAAAATATTGGTTTATTACTAAAAAACTGATTTTAATTGTGTTCATGATATATATACAATTACATTTGTATAATGAAGTTTGCATATTAAAGAAATAAAGACTAAGGAAATTAAAGAACAATCGAATGTTAACAGGGTAGTCCTCTAATCTTCATCTTCATCATCCTCGTAATCATCCTCCTCATCGTCGTCGTCATCTTCCTCGGATTCTTCAATTGGTTTGACTTTCTCCAAGGCTGGATTTTTGCGTGCCTTTTTCGCTGGCACAGCTGTTTCCTCCTCATCGTTGTCAGCCTTGGACGACTGCTTAGCATCCGCAGCCTTGAGTTCCAAGCGCTTCTCACGCAGCTCTGCCTTGCGTGCCACCTGATCCCTGGTCAATTTGATGAACCCAACATCCTTGGTAAGCGCAAATTTGGTCAGCACTTCATTGGCCTGTTTCTTCAGCTTGAGCATACGCTGCTCGCGTGGACCAACCACATAGGGAGCATCCGCTGGCGGTGCACACATACTGATATACAAGGGCAGCGCCGAGGTGCCAACAATATCAATTTTCAAATACAAAGAGCGTATATTGGCCAGACCGCCAGGATACTGCTGCTGCAACTGTTTGACAACAGTCAAAATGTTCTCTGTCAGCTGTGGGCCAGTGTGCTCATGATTGCCCACGGGTATGGCCGTAAGATCACCCTTCCTGAGCTGCCTGTAGGCAGTGCGGCAAAGGCTGCGCGATATCTCTTTCTGCAACTGGTCGGGTTTGCTCATGTGCACGGCATGCAGCACATTCCGTGGCTTCTGGGTGCTCTGTAAAGGAATCGAAATTAAAACAGCTGACTTTGCAGAGATTAGAAATCGAACTTACTTGGCCGAGAAAGGCGTTTGCCTGTCCTGAGATACGTCCATCGCACATCAAGTAGTCGTAGCTGTTGACAAACTTACGCTTGGCCTCAAACGTGACCATATCATTACGCAGTCGATTGAATGGCACTACGCTCAGTCGCTGCTCAATGCCCGCCTCGCGCAACACATCCTCATAGTGCTGCACAGTGGGCTCATAGTCAAACTTGGCTCCACGCTGCAAGTCTGTTACAATCAGCGCGACGTCATCATCTTTGCCGATCAGTGAATGCTTTAGCGCCAGCTTTACAATACGCTTGGGACAACTGGGTATCTTATAGCTGGCCACCTGGAGCATGTAGCGGTAATCGCTAAAGATTGAGGTTGTCTTCTGCTTCTTTACCTCCTCAGCCACCTGGGACTTGAGTGCATTGCACACTTTCTCCACATTGGATTCACTCACAATTTCGTGGAATTTATCCTCGTCAAAACCTTTGAGTTCGAAGTTCAGCTTAACGACTTTCTTGACCTTCTTGCTTTGCTTCTGAGCCTTTCCTGCCTTTCCTTTTGGCTTGCCTTTTCCTTTGTTTTTGCCAGCATTTCCAACTTTTGTGGCCAAGACTTTGACATTTTTCTTTGCTACCTTCTTGGCTGGTTTTGTCAACTGCGGCTTGTTATTGGCATTCTTGGCGACTGAAATAGTTGACTGCTTCTCAGGTATTTCCGATTTCTTAGCTACAGGCACTTGCTTCTTTGACTTTTTCTCCTGTTTATCAGACTTCTTTTCTACCGGTGCCTGTTTCTTCTGATGTTTCTCTTGATTAGCAGATTTCTTCTCTACCGGCGTCGGCGTCGGCTTCTTGGTCTGTTTCTGTTGCTTCTCTACTTTCTTTTCTGCGGGAACTTGTTTCTTAGGCTGGGTCTCTAGTTTTTCAGCCGTCTTTTTCACAGGCACTTGCTTCTTTTCTTGTTTTTCGCTTGTATTTTTCACAGGCACTTGCTTTTTTACCTTATCTTGTTTTTCGGCTTTCGTTTCGACAGGCACATCTTTCTTGCCCTTTGCAAGCTTCTTGGCTATTTTTGCTGGTGGTGCAGCCGGCGACTCTGGAGGTGCCAAAATTAATGGCTTCTTCGACGCCTTTGACTTTGGCTTCGTCGTCGGCGTCGGCGTTGCAGGTGTTACTGTAACTAGGCCAGTTTGTTTCTTAATTTCCGCCTTTTTTGGAGCAACTTTTTTGCTGTCAACTACAGCAGGAGCTGCTGCTTTAGCTTTTTTAATGGTTTTGCTCACTTTTTGCTTCTCCTTGGCAACGCCTTCGATTTTGTTGCCCTTGCTAAGAGTTTTCGGCTGTGGCTTTTGTACTTTTACCATAATTGCTTTTAAAAATGAACAATATTTGAAATACAATACACGCTAAACAACACGTGCGAGTGTACAAAATTGTTGCACAGTTGACGTATCGTTATCGGTTGTCGGAAATATTTTCGATAACTGCAGTAGTGCTGCAAAACGCAGTTTGGCGCGTCTTTAACATTAAAGGCAAACATTCGAATTAAATTGATTATTCAAATATCACTGTGCAAAAAAAATCTATGCTTAGGTATTTTTTAAATTCTCTTAAGGTCAAATTCATGCACATGCCGTACATGTGTCCTTTCGTCAATCTCAATTACTGTCCCAATGCTATTATTAACATTCACATGCCAAAAATATCTCAGTTGTGCCATAGCACAAGTGCCTAATAGCCTCCGCAAATGTCCTTGGACAATGCGCAACCCACGCATTAAATTGGATGGTTCGACGCGTGGCATCTCCCATGGTGCCTCAAATTAAAGTTAGGATACGAGTAAATGAAAAAGGCTACACATTTGAGGACACGTGACAGATGGCACGCCCATTTAGCTGAGGTCATGACAGCTGGGAACATATCTGTGCGTTCAAAAGTTTGTGCAAATATAATTAACAATAATATAGAAACTTATTATGTACAGTTACAATTTTAGTTTTTTTGCATTGCTTTTGGAAGGATCTTTCTTGGGACGTTTGCTGCCAGTTATTGCCGTTTTCGACGTCGTCGTTGTGTCCTGCAGTTTATTAAAGAATGCCCTCGAGGTCTTCAAGGCGCCCTGATCATTGCTAGCGGTAATCTAATAAATAAAAGAAGTTAAATATATACTATATGTAAACTTTTAAACTAGTTAGAACCAATACCTTTTGCACATTGCGACTCTTTGTAATTGTCTTAAGCAGCTTGGCGTTTGATTCCCGTTGTGTGGGCGCCTTGCCCTGCTTGGCACGCTCCAGGTCACGCTTTTCGAGCACGTTGTTAATTGCCCGCTGTTTTTGCTTTTTCTTGCGACGTTCGCGATTTTTGTCGGTGCCTGTGCGTTCGGTTTTGCCCAGCGGCGTGTGCTTGGGACCCCGGAAGACCTCCTCGGGTGCCAGGAGCTTGGCATCGCTGACGGCCAAGGGCGCCACTTCCTCCATGTTGACAGCGGGTGTGTTGGTGACAATCTTAGCCTCCGGCGCAATTGGTTTTGGCGTAAAGTGGAAGTTGGAGAGGGCATCGAGCTTGAGGAAGAGCGAGCGCATTGCTCGTTTAATTTCCTGGTGCTCCTTCGGCTCGGGTGCGTTGCCGTCTTCATTATCGCGATTGGGATTCAAATTATCCAATTCTTTTTGGAATTGCTGCTCGTAGATTTGGGCCAGCGACAATTTAGACTTCTCCTGATCGAGGACGAGTTGCTTGCGATATTCCTGGGGCGTATTAACTGGTCGCACCTTGCGCTCCACATCGTCCCAGGCCTTGTCGCGTATACGCTGCGTTATAATATCCTCGATGGTTTCGTTCTGCTCCTCGGTAATGGGTGCCGCGGGTCGTACCGTCGACTCAAACTCGAGAATCTCCTCCAGCAGCGAGTTCTGTGGCCGATTGCCAGCTTGAACTTCACCCTTGAGTTGCCAGGGCTTCTCTCCCAGCACTACATCCTCGTAGTCGCGTATGCGCTGCAGCAGACGAGCTTCACGCATTTCGTTTGAAGACTTTGGAACATCTGCAGTTTGCTGTTCAGCCTCATCCTCGCTATTTTCATCGGACTCGGAATCGCTGGCAGGCTCCACACCGCTTTTGGCCACGAAATCCGCTTCATCAATTTCACTTGCAACATCATTTGGTTGCTCCTCACCATTGGCTGCATCTGCATCTAGTTGCTCCTCTTCGTCTTTATCGTCCTGCTCGCTGTCGCTTTCTTGGAAAAAGTCTTTCTGTCCACTTTTTTGCAGCTTCTTCGCTTCCTCTTGCAGGTCATCATCCATTTCGAAGAAGTCCGCATAGTTGGCGTGTATGCCACCCTCTTCCTCAGATTCATCCGAATCCTCGGCGAGCCCAAAGTCTTCGGCAAAATGATCAATGGCTTCGGGATCGTCAATAGGTTTTTTGTTATTATGCTTGCGCATCTCCTTGGCATCTTCCTGCTCCAGAAACTGTTTCATTTCATCCAGTTTAAAGAATGTATCATCGACCACTGAACTTCTGCCTCTTTTCCGACTTTGAGTCATCATTTTCTTGGGCTTTGTCGTCCTCGTATCAAATTCTTCTGTGTCTGATTGAGGTTCTTTCACCTCAGCATTCTCCTCGTCGCTTTCCTCTTCACTTGCTTCTTCATCCAAATCCTCCTCTACATCATCATCATCTTCATCATCGTCAAGCTCGATGCCTAAATGCTGTTCCCGCATAGCTATGAGCTGTGCGGTCTGCTCAAGTAGCTCCTTTATCACCAAATCATTGCGTATTTCAAGCTGTTGCCAAATTTGTTCCTCGTCCATATCCTTGAGCACAAGTTCTGGTAGGACATCTTTCTTAGTAGCCACATCGCTGCTACTGCTTATGCTTACTCCATACGTTTGCTGTATTAGCTGGTGTATGGAATCCACGGATTCCGGCTGTGGCCTACAATAACAAAAAATACATACAGTTAGCAACACGTGCGTTGTTGGAATTGAAGAGCATCAAAACAAACTTTAGAAAGCGTTCCGGTTGTTTGGCCAACTGCTCAAAAGTGTCAGCTATTTCCTTAAATGTATTTGTGTTTGTCTTCTTTTTTGTTTTACCGGCCATTTTACTTCAATTTAATATTCCAATAATTTGATAAAAGTTGGTATCAAGCCGAATAAACAACAATATGGTTCAAATGAACAAGGCGAGTTACAAAGCGAACTAAATGAACGATACTTTTATTCATCGCAAACATGTACGATATCGTGAGCGCTTAATTTAAACGACACTATAAAAAATATCTTATAGTTGTGCAACTACCTATACTTACAATATTAATCATTTCCAACAATAACTATCATTTAATTAATTTATTTGTATTTAATTATTATTTAATAATTAAAAATATTTTATGACAACTAACATTGGCGAACTACTATCGATAAGTAAAATATCGAGATTTTGTATCTACATACACCCTTTTTGGCAAACATATGTTTTGTTCTAAAGGCCGTCAGCAAAACACAAAAATTGCATTTTAAAGTATTATGCTTGTAAATTAAGTTTGCCAATTCAAACAACCGATCTCAAAATAAATATACAGCCATGGACTTTAAGTTCTACAAACTACTTTTCCTAGGCGGCGCCGTACGCATGTATTTTAGTGGCACTTCCTTAGCGGCGCTCATTGGCAATCGTGTAGAATTTGCAACTCCTTTAAACTCATTCAAGCGCGGTAAGTACGCCATTATACTTATTAAACCTTTCATTTATCCTAGCTCCTTGGTCTTTTCAGTGCAAGAGGGCGTATTCCTACTACAGCATGACATCGATCCTTATTGTGGAGACCTGGTGCATGAGACGCCATTGCTCTTGAAAGCACTATCGGCCATATTGCTGAATTATGCGGAATTTCTACCTATATTGTATATATTACTCGATCTCTGCACGGCCAGTCTATTGTACTTTATGAGCCATCGATTTGTTGCACAAAAACAGAAACAGCAGCGATTGGAGTGCAAGGACTACGCCAAGGACACTGTGGAGCTGCAGTACAGTGCGGATGACAACTACACCATATCGCAGCTGGTACTGGTGGCCTACTTATTTAATCCACTGACCGTAATGAGCTGCATTGGACTTACCTCCACGGTGCTGAGCAATTTATTGCTGGCACTCTATTTATATGCAATGATCAGGCGCCAGCTGCCTGTGTGCCTGATCCTGCTCGCATTTGAAACAATGCGTAGTCTTTACCCGGTCGTTTTAATTGCTCCGCTGCTCCTACAATTCGCACATCGCTCTATTTCCCGGGCCATTGTCATATCAATATGTTTTGTGGCCTGCTGTGTCGCCGTAGCCGGAGCAAATTTCTTAGTAATGGATAGCTGGAATTTCCTGGATGGCACTCTGGGATTTATGTATGTAACGGGCAATCGATTTATCTGCAAGTCATGCATATTTATTTATTACTGTTTCTTTACAGCTTCTACTTTCGCGATCTGCAGCCGAATATTGGCTTGTTTTGGTACTTTTTCACCGAAATGTTTGAGCACTTCCGCACAATGTTTCTGATCACATTCCAGCTGAATGCCACCATTCTGTACTTGGTGCCGCTATCGCTGAAACTGCGCAAGGAGCCTCTGCTGCTGGCAACTGTGCTCATTGCCCTCATGGCTGTGTTCCGTGCATATCCCAGCCTGGGTGACGTTGGCTTCTATTTGGCATTGATGCCGCTTTGGCGTCGCTGCTGGAAATGTAACTAACACTGACAGTTCAATGTAAAGGAAATAATCAAACTTGTTTCTTTACTTTCAGTCATGGCTCATGGTTTCATCGTGTTTACGTTCTTCCTTATCACGCTGTCCATGATGGGCGCGTTGTGGCACCTTTGGATTTACGCTGGATCTGCGAATGCAAACTTTTACTTTGGCGCCACGCTCGCCTTTTGCACGGGTCAAATATTCCTAATAACGGATTTGCTATTTGCGCACGTCAAGCGAGAGTTTTGCCTTTATAATGGCCAAAAGATAATGATTGATGGCGAGGAGGCGCGCATTTTACTGCAATAAGAACTGAACAAACATTCACAAATAAAATAAAGGAAACTTTTTATTTCAACTATAAAGAATTTCGAAGATTATTGCTTAGAGTAACCCGTTTTTGTCTTGCGATTGAGGAATCTGTACAAATAGAGGATACGCTTCTCCATGTCTCTCCATTTGGTTGGTCGAGCAATCGGATACTTGGTGCTCGCCAGCAGTCGGCGCTTGCGTAGCAGCACCTGATACTCGTTGCCTGAGACACCGCGCAGCCAGGAGGGCACCGAATAGAGCACACGCGTCGGATGCAGCCGATCATTGCCAAGGATGTCTATGTAGTCATTTTGTCCGAACAGCGCTCGCTTCTCAGCCCAGGCATTCTTTGGACGATACACGGGCATTGGCAGTTTTTGTCCGTTATCCAAATGCGGCAGTAAGCCACTCTGGAATATTTTCTCCTTGTAACCATAACGCCGCACCGTCCGACCGCGTGCCTGTTTTTCAACATATGACATCGGGCGGACTATTGTCGAAGAGGCCAACGGCAGCGGCAGTGTTTTTGCAGCAAGGTTGCCAACGCTGCACAGCTTTTGAAATGTGTTGCTCAGCCAAGACATTGGTTTTTGTTTTAATTAACGATTAGGTAATTGTAAACAGACTCGACTATGAAATACTGCTCAACCAGCAAACAGCTGATTGGAAATGGCCGCTAGAGATGGGACTGCGTTTTGTATCAATTAGCACGTCTATCGACGGTGATATCGATAGTGTTCTGAGCAGCAGCAACGGCTAAGTATACATACTATTTTTTTTTGGCAGCAGTCTGGCAACGCTTAGTTTTCGGGCATTTGACGATCCGGTGCGTAAACAGTTAATCGCTTGCGTTTGGTTTTTCTCTTTATCTTAGCCAAGAAGTGAATGCATATTTGCACGTGCCAATGATTGCTGCCACAGGTGCACGTGAAATCGAAAAGGCGAAACTGCGCGAAGAGATTGCCGAACTGCAGACGGCAGTGATTGCCAAAGAGCAGAAATTGCGCGATCTGCAGGCAACAATAACCACATCTGGACTGGACATTCAAGGTCCGCCCGCACCAAAGATACACTATCCAAAATTGAACAACGATGACATTGCAAGCTATAGCCGGCAACTAATACTCCCCGACTTTGGCGTTCGCGGCCAACTGAAGCTTAAGAACAGTGCAGTACTAATTGTTGGCATCGGCGGCTTGGGCTGCCCGGCGGCTCAATGTCTAGCTGGCGCGGGCTGTGCCTACCTAGGCCTAGTGGACTATGACGTGGTCGAGCGGAGCAACCTGCACAGGCAGACACTGCACACGGTTGCTCGCTGCGGCATGTCCAAGGCGGAATCGGCGCGCATTGCCTTGCTAGCTTTGAATCCTCAATGTCGCGTTACTTGCTACACGAGTCTGCTGAACAGCTCGAACGCCATGGACATCATGCGTACCTACAACGTGATCCTGGACTGCAGCGACAATGTGGCGACACGTTATCTGCTCAACGATGCCTGCGTCATGCTCGGCAAACCCTTGGTCTCGGGCAGTGCCCTCAAACTGGATGGACAGCTAACCGTGTACAATTATGGAGCACAGGGACCATGCTATCGCTGCATATATCCTGTGCCACCGCCGCCCGAGGCCGTGACCAATTGCGGCGATGGAGGCGTCTTGGGTGCCGTTACCAGCACAATTGGTTCCATGCAGGCGCTGGAGGCTATTAAGCTAATAGTCGGATTTGGCGAGGTCCTGGCGGGACGACTGCTCATCTTTGACGGCAACAGCTGCCAGTTCCGCAACATCCGGATTCGAAACAAACGCGCCAATTGCCATGTCTGCTGTGACCAGCCGCTAATCACAGAACTGATCGACTACGAGCTCTTCTGTGGCATGAATGCCAACGACAAGGACAATCCCCTGCAGTTGCTCGAGCCGGCTGAGCGCATCAACGTCCAGGACTATCAAAAGTCTATGCTGGATAAACAACACTTGCTGCTGGATGTCCGTGCGCCCGCTGAGTTCGAAATCTGTCAGTTGCCCAAGGCAATCAATGTGCCATTGTCCCAGATTCTCGATGATAGCTACCTTCAACAGTTTGGCTCTCAGCTGCAAAGCAAGGATGTCACCATTGTGGTGGTATGTCGGCGGGGCAACGATTCCCAGATTGCCGTGCAGCACATGAAGAATCGATATCCGAATCATTCCATACGGGACTTGGAAGGGGGTTTGCATGCCTGGACGAAGCAAATTGACAAGGACTTTCCTATTTACTAAACTATAAACTTCAGACAATGTCATAGTTATTAATATTTGGTATAAAATCAGTTATTTTAATTTGGCAAGAAATTATCATATGATTAATTTACACTTTAATTATCTTCGAAATTAAAAAAAAAATAAATTGTTTTTTTTTTAGTTCAACTTAATGCGTACTTTTTTTAATACAATACAAATGTACATAAAAATGTAATTCTTTTATCCGCGCAGCTTGAAAAATCTCAAATTTCAATAACATGAAACTCATTACGGAGCATTTACAGAAGATAATAATGCAAGCAAACCATAACAAACATGTCTGAGCATGCAAGTGCATAACATTTTCGTGCACATACATACAGTCTGTCAATAAAGTGTTTTCGCGTGAAGAAAAATTCTTTTACCAGGCATTTTAATGAATTTTTAAACACGGCTGTAAGTGTCTGCATTCAACTAGTACAATTTTTAAAATGCACAAAATTTGCTTGAAATATGCGCACATGATGACCCGCTATGCAAAAATAACTGTAACTATAACTGTACTAGCAAGAAAGACGAAAGAATGCAAGAATAGCAAAGACGAAAACACTTTCTTGACAGTCAAATTTAGTTAGAGTTAATTTGTTTTTGTTATAACTTTTTTGTTTTTTAATGAATAATCAAATTTGTTTAAATATATTATTAAGAAATAAATAAATAATACATAAAAGATTTAAAAAAAATTTTAAGAGCCATATTACAGTTATATTTTTGCCTGTGAAGTGAAAAAACATGAATTTTTCTTCACGCGAAAACACTTTATTGACAGACTGTACATATTTATGAAGATGCGCACACATACAGAATGCCGCTGACAGCTGATTAAAAGGCAGGTGTGAATTTTCACCTCATACGTTTTATTTATTTAAAAAAAAAAATCGTTTAGAAAAACTTGTTAGTCAACCAAAATTTGATTTGCAACAAAAAAAAAAATAACAGACGCTGTTAAATTATCGGCATCGGACATGCAAGTATTAGTGCAACTGTGCGTGTGTACATAAAAGCAAGAAGAAGAATGTATTACATTCTCATTGCATAAAAGCAGCTCTGCTTGTTGGCGGGCGTCCAGAAGTCAAATAGCAGCCAGAGAATTAACAGCTATAAATACAGCTAAGTAGTAGTGGGAGTTTTTGCAAGGAAACAAGCAACAAATACAAAGCAAAACTGCTGATAAGAACAACTGGACTAAAATGAAGGGGCTATTGTTGCTGCCTTTGTTGCTTACCCTAGGCTTTGTGCTAACGGTAAGCATTGGTTTCTGTCTATTTTTAAGTTATACTGTATAACAGTTCTTTCACCTCTTAGCTACCTTATGCACTCGCCGATAGTAGTAGCAACACTTGCTCTGCATCCCTGCTGCAAGCGCGTCGCTTCTTCCAGGAGGAGAACGCCAAGCTGCGTGAACGATATCATGCCGAATATGCGGCTGCCTATGCGTACAACACCAATGTGACGGAGGACAATCGTCGGGCCATGATTGCCGTGTATGCGGAGAGTGCCAAGGCGAGCAAATTGCTGGCGGAGGCAGTCAAAGCCGGCGATTATGTGCAGTCCGAGGATGCGCAGATACGCCGACAAGCGAGTATGCTGCAGGATCTAGGTGCAGATGCGCTGGATGCCAGCGATTATCTCGAACTCAAGAATGCCATCAGTGAAATGCAATCGAATTATGCCACCACCACCGTTTGCTCCTTTGCCAATCACAGCGATTGCTCGCTAACCCTCGAGCCGCACATTCAGGAGCGCCTGGCGAACAGTCGCAATCCTGCCGAGCTGGCCTGGTATTGGCGCGAGTGGTATGACAAGGCTGGCACGCCCATGCGCCACAACTTTGGCAAATATGTACGCTTGACTCGCAAGGCGTCGCAGCTAAACAGTAAGTGATATACTGATAACCCCGTGAATATATATATATATATAATATAACAATAATGCTAGACTATCGCTCGTATGCCGACTATTGGGTGCACTTCTATGAGGATGCGGACTTCGAGCGTCAGCTGGATGCCACCTACAAAGCACTCTTGCCATTCTACAGGCAAATCCATGGCTATGTGCGGTATCGTTTGCGCCAGCATTATGGTCCCGATGTGGTGCCAGCCGAGGGCAATATACCGATGCATCTGTTGGGCAATATGTGGGCACAATCCTGGAACGATGTCATTGATCTGTTCACACCGTATCCGGAGAAGCCGTTCGTGGACGTCAAGTCCGAAATGGAACGCCAGCAATATAGCATTCGGAAACTCTTCGAGCTGGGTGATCAATTCTTTCAATCGCTGGGCATGCGGGCCCTGCCACAGAGCTTCTGGAACGCCAGTGTACTCCAGCGGCCCACTGATCGCGAAGTCGTCTGCCATGCCTCAGCCTGGGATTTCTATCAGGATAGCGATGTGCGCATCAAGATGTGCACCGAGCTGAACACCCACTATCTGTATGTGGTGCACCACGAGCTGGGCCACATACAATACTTTCTGCAGTACGAGGATCAGCCAGCGGTGTTTCGTGGTGCGCCCAATCCGGGCTTCCACGAGGCCGTTGGCGATGTGATAGCGCTCTCGGTGTTGTCCGCCAAGCATCTGAAGAGCATTGGACTGACGAGCAACGGGCGCCTCGACGCGAAGAGTCGCATCAATGAGCTGTTCAAGCAAGCACTTTCCAAGATCGTATTCCTACCCTTTGGCTATACGATGGACAAGTATCGCTATGCGGTCTTTCGCAACGAACTGGACGAAGCGCAGTGGAACTGCGGCTTCTGGCAGCTGCGCTCCGAGTTTGGTGGTGTCGAGCCACCAGTGTTGCGCACCGACTCGGACTTCGATCCGCCGGCCAAGTATCATATCGATGCGGATGTCGAATACTTGCGCTACTTTGCCGCGCACATCTTCCAGTTTCAGTTCCACAAGGCGCTGTGCCGCCTGGCCGGACAATATGTGCCGGGTGATAGTCGCCAGACTCTGGACAATTGCGACATATTTGGCAGCAAGCAGGCGGGCGAGGCATTCAAGAACTTTTTGTCCGCGGGCAACTCCAGACATTGGAAGGAGCTGTTGGAGGAATTCACGGGCGAAACTGAAATGGATCCAGCTGCCTTACTCGAATACTTTGATCCGCTCTATCAGTGGCTCAAGCTCGAGAATAGTCGCCTTGGTGTGCCCCTAGGCTGGAATGAAACTAACAGTAAGTCTTCTATAATTTCAAAACTTTCATATTCTAAAACACAAAAATCATTCTTTCAGAAATCCAATCCAACTGCTGTGGTGCTTTTAGTACTTAACTCAAAGAACAAACATTTCTTGTCGAAATTTTAAGCAACTCAAACAAAAAGAAGATATTTTTCTACAATAGTTTAAACTTAGTTTAAGTAAAATATAAAAACTCATATACAATTTTATAGTACAAATATGTGAAATTCTTTATAACAAAAATGAATGCTCAATTATTAAATGTTCAAACTGAATCAAAAACGTTTTTAAACAATTCAAACAAAAAGAAAATATTTTTCTACAATGGTTTAAACTTAGTTTAAGTAAAATATAAAAACTCATATACAATTTTATAGTAGAAATATATGAAATTCTTTATAACAAAAATGAATGCTCAATTATTAAATGTTCAAACTGAATCAAAAACGTTTTTAAACAACTCAAACAAAAAGAAGATATTTTTGTACAATAGTTTAAACTTAGTTTAAGTAAAATATAAAAACTCATATACAATTTTATAATACAAATATATGAAATTCTTTATAACGAAAATGAATGCTCAATTATTTCAAGATCAAACTGAATCAAAAACGTTTTTAAACAACTCAAACAAAAAGAAGATATTTTTCTACAATGGATTAAACTTAGTTGAAGTAAAATATAAAAACTCATATACAATTTTATAGTACAAATATGTGAAATTCTTTATAACAAAAATGAATGCTCAATTATTTCAAGATCAAACTGAATAAAAAACGTTTTTAACCAACTCAAGAAGATATTTTTCTACAATAGTTTAAGCTGCCTAAAAGTAAAATATAAAAACTCACATAGAGTTTTATAGTACAAATATATAAAAATGAATGCTCAATTATTGAATGTTCAAACTGAATCAAAAACGTTTTTAACCAACTCAAACAAAAAGAAAATATTTTTCTACAACAGTTTAAACTTAGTTTAAGTAAAATATAAAAGCTCATATACAATTTTATAGTACAAATATATGAAATTCTTTATAACAAAAATGAATGCTCAATTATTAAATGTTCAAACTGAATCAAAAACGTTTTTAACCAACTCAAACAAAAAGAAAATATTTTTCTACAATAGTTTAAACTTAGTTTAAGTAAAATATAAAAATTGTGAAATTCTTTATAACAAAAATGAATGCTCAATTATTAAATGTTCAAACTGAATCAAAAACGTTTTTAAGCAACTCAAACAAAAAGAAGATATTTTTCTACAATAGTTTAAGCTGCCTAAAAGTAAAATATAAAAACTCATATAGAATTTTATAGTACAAATATATAAAAATGAATGCTCAATTATTAAATGTTCAAACTGAATCAAAAACGTTTGTGAATCTTTAATATTTAAATTGATATTTTTATTGTTTAGATTTATCATTGCTTCGTTCTTTAAACATTTTTCCATTACATGTTCCATTTTAACGATATTTTGGTTTTATTCAACAAAAAATCCACAATTTATTGCTGTCGAATCTTTCAAAAGTCCTTCCATTTTATTATAAGTCTGTATATATTCGATAATATGTTTGTAAACTTTTTGATAAATGCTTGTTGTACACATAAGAGCATATAAAAATGTAAATTTTGTAATGAAAAGTCTATTTATGAACATGCTTTTATTATATTTCGATTTTGATTGAACTCTTTGCTAACTCAACTGAACAAGTTTGGAATTGAACAAAATAAATAAATATACACAAATTCAAAGGTTATTCAATATAGCTTAAGAATGTTTTATAAAATTTTGAAAA